>ML782101.1:23609-34110 GCA_009831015.1 Picea engelmannii | reverse complement strand
CAGGACGGAAAGATCTAAAGGATTGGATGATGAAAAAGGGACTTCCGACATCTAGGAATGTCTTAAAAAACAATTAAGCATGTTCCGACATTAAAAAGTGGTTAAAAAGGGTAATTAAATGAAAAGTAAAAGGGAAATAATGATCATGTGGATAAAGTCAAGAGGGAAAGATCTAGAAGGGGTTTGGAGTAGTATAAAGGAAGGTTAGCACTTCACCTTTCTCATGATGATTTGATTTCTTATTTGGAGTGCTTTTGGAGGCAAGGTTTTTGTTGGGGTTTTGACAAAACCCTTCCACTATTAGTTTAGTTTCGGTGGTGCACCCTAGCTAGATAAGAGGGAGATCCATTCAATACTTCCACTAGATCTTCATCTTATTGGAGGTTGTTTACAGTCTAAGAGAGTATCGATTTGCTTGAAGGGTTTATGAGGGCACTGATCTAGTTTATTTGTAGGACTGTAGCTAGAAAGGTTCGTGTGGTTTCCTTGAGAGCCCATTTCATCTTTGTGCAGGCCATAAGACTGTGAGGAGGCCGCAACTGTCTCATAGAGGAGTTTGTGGGCTTCTTAGAGGGTCTATCTACCTTTTTGCAGGCCCGTGGGTAATTAGAGAAGTCGTAGGGGCACTTTGGAGGATTTGTGGCGGCCATGAGGACTCGAGCTCATTCATTTTGCAGGGCCGAGTGACTATAGGAGGACGTCGTAGTATTTGTGGGAGTCGTCTCCCTTCATTCTACAGGTCCGTGGTAGGGCTCACGACTGAGTAAAAAGGGCCACCATTGAGTTGAGGTTACGTAGGCTTGGTGAGTGGATGGGTGAGCCTCAAAGAGTAGCATATCCCTCTATGATTGATCTTCATCAGGGGTATCACCAAATGAGCGTCAGGGAGAAGGAGAGTCATAGGTCTGCTTCCAGACTCCATTATGATTTCTTGGTCATGCCCTTAGGGATGACCAACACACTAGTCATTTTCCAGTGTTATGGGCAGTGGGAAAGGAATCTATTGTTGTTATTTGATGCCCTTAGCAAGACATGGGGGGTTCACTTTAGTCGGTTGGATGAGACAAGTGGGATTATGGCTATGATAGCATCATTTCATTTGGACCATGTGATCAGTGCGCAGAGTACACAGGAGGAGATCCAGACTCTCTTGGATTGGTTCACAGAGATTTCAATAGGCGTTGATGGACTTCCAGTTTGGTGGTGGGCTCCTGGCATTCATCAGAGTAATATACTACTTTAGATGATGAGGATGATCGACAGAGTCGTGTTAGTAATTGGGTTGTGTCATTATGAGGATGTTGTGAGAGGAGTTGTTGAGCCTCGTTCCATATGTCGAGATAGACTTTCCCTCATGATACCCATGACCAATTCTATGTGCAAGTTGGCAGACTTTGATTTCATTGAGATACTTTGGCGAGACATGACCCAGGATAGTGAGTTCGGTCCTTTTTGGGATTTTAGTTTAGGGGTCTAGGAGAGGAGAGAGCAATTCGAGCATGGTGATCAGACGGTTATGATCATAGGGGTGCAACGTTAGCATGATGGCTCCTCTCGGAGATTAGCTTGGGATCATGGGACTACAGTGTTTGACAACTCGACAACCGATAGAGAGGAGATGGACAGTTCTCGCTTTTCAGAGTTTACTCTTGAGGTGCTTAGGATTGGATATTTGGAGTGGTTGACCGAGTTTGTGCAACTTCTGATTGCTTGGATTATCATAGGCAGTCAGATGGACTCTTGTATTAGCACCTTGCAGATCAGTGCTATGAGTGGAGAGTGTTTCACATCATACAGACATGCCCGAGGGAGGTTTGCATGGAGGGGCTTCGCGGACGATGTATGGGGAGAGTGTACGACTTGTCAGTAGAGCAGATCGGGGCACACTCATCACATAGGATTGATGCAGTCTTTGGCCATTTCTGGGTGAGAGTGGGAGATCATATTGAGAGATTGCATAACAGGTTTTTTGAGGGTACAATGGGCAGGTAGTATGTGTACAACAATCAAGCAGTCATCAGAGCTCACACACTTACTGTTGATTTCTTCGGAGTATGGGGTAGCACAAGTGACAGAACTATCTAGTAGAGGGATGTTTAAAGTTCATGAGCAACTCAGAGTCATTTCCAGTGATCGAGACGGACTTCTTTTTTCGACATTCAAGATAGAGTTTGGCAGTGGATTTACAGGCCGTGACTTCACCCGAGTGCCTATGTAGGATACAATTCATTGTAGCAGGTTGAGCCCTTACAGGTATTTCAACTTGGAGTACCAAAAGAGGAGAATACAGACTGGGCACGGTGGTTGGACGGTTATGATCAGAGTGGCGCAGTGTCGGTATGGTGGTCCCTTTATGACATTAGCTTGGGACCCTGATATTTCAGTATTAAACAGCTCAACAGTTGACACAGAGACGAGAGTCAGTTTTTCCTTTCATGAGATTGGTTCCCTAGTAGAGTAGTCCTTTGTGGGGTTGATCGAGTTGTTGCAGTATCAAGTTGTTCTACTTATCGACCATATTCCGGAGGCCTCTTATGTCAGTACCTTATTGGACCACGCCCTGAGTAGAGGATGCTTCACATCTTACAGGGTGGTTTGGGACCCTTGTATCATTTTCAGTTTCAGTAGGTTTCAGATGATGGAACGTCAGGTTGTGATGGCATTGCTTGAGAACAAGCAATCTTCGGGAAGGGAGCACTGTAATGTCCCCTTTTTTAGATTCCCTTGCTTTACAGTTGGAGGCGACCTTATGGGTTTATGTCAGCTTGGCTAGAGGAGTAAATGGAGGTTGATAGTGGGCTCGGGCGAATTGGAGGAGTTATATGAGGCCTAGCCTAGTCCATTCACCATCTTTCATCATCACGATCATTTCCGCACAGTTCGCTCTGAGTTCCGTGGCACTTCGATGATTTTCATAATTTTGGGTTATTATTGAGCATACTTTTATTAAATGCACTAAAAGTGTCATTTGGATCAAATGATTTGAGGGGATACCTTCATGTAATAGCTCATTGGAACTTGAACGAAAATATCTAAAGGATTGGATTATGAGAAAGGGACCTCTAGCGTTCGAGAATGTCTTAAAAAACAATTAAGCACGTTCCAACATTATAAAGGGGTTAAAAAGGGTAATTAAATGAAAAGTAAAAGGGAAATAATGATCATGTGGATAAAGTCAACAACAAAAGATCTAGAAGGGGTTTGGAGAAGTATAAAGGAAGGGTAGCACTTCACCTTCCTCGTGATGATTTGATCTCTTATTTGGAATGCTCTTGGAGCCAAGGTTTTCATTGGGGTTTTGACAAAACCCTTCCACTGTTGGTTTAATTTTGGTGGCGCAACATCCACCCTAGCTAGACAAGAGAGAGATCCATTCAGGATTTCCACTAGAGCTTCATCTTATTGCAGGTTGTCTACAGTCTAAGAGAGTATTGATTTGCTTGAAGGATTTGTGAGGCTTTGTGAGGGGGCTTGTTAAGGCTAAAATTGACACCCTAGGCTTTAGGTCGGTTGTAGATTGGGGGAATCAAACTAGGATTAATTTAGGGGTGGATCCTAAGGCCACAATTGATGTCACCCCTCTCGTTTTGGTCTTGTGCATGCCAACCACAGGGAGGTTACCCTAGAGCGTGTTGCTTGATGGATGAGATTTGACCTGCAAAACACAAATCATACAAGCACAAGATGGTTTTGGGATGAGGGTTAGATAACCTCACCCAAAACTTGGATAAAATTTAATTTTAGATGAATTTTGGTGGAAAACCATAAGTAGAGCGAACCATTAGAATGCAAAAAGACAATAAATCAAGAAGGAAGAGCGCTTTCGAGGTGCCAATTCGACCCCCTGTTAAGGATGAGCTTCAAACACTTGCAACTAGTTAGAAATCCAATGCAACAACAAGAATCTAGGCCAAAATCAACACATAAGACTCTTTATTCATGTCAAATCAGACGAATGGCTCCATCATAGAGAGAAGCCAAGAATTGTTACAATCATCTCCAAGAAACTGAGAATTCAAAGCTAGAATGAGAGACATAATAGAATGAGAGATATAATAGAATGAGAGAGTAGTAATGCTCCTGCAATAGAGTGATCAACCTGTCAACTGTGGAAGAATGCTGCATATATAGTTAAATGCATGAAGAATTCGCCTTGATGTTTCCAAACTGGGCAAAAAGCTAGCCAATATTCCTCTCCCAAGTGTCGATCTGTCCATCTACCATGTGTCACTGCATGAATACCTCCTAAAACTGGCTGAGCGAACCTTTCCAAAGCCTTCTGGTCAAATCTGGGGGTTATCTGGAGAAGAATGGAGATCAAATGGTTCAAAACTGGTTTGGTATGAAGAAGTTACGGCCAAAAAGGTAGGAAGGGCGAACCTCATGGAGAGAAATAGGTCACTTAGGTTAATGGAATGAAGGAAAGTTAGGTCGCATGAGTGAAAGAGGGGAAGGAAAAAGGAATAAAGGAAAAAGTGGAAAGCTAAAGCAGAAAAAGGGGAAAGCTGGGAAAAGGGAAAAAGATAAAGCTAAAAGCTAAAAGATGAAAGCAGAAAGCTAAAAGCTAAAAGCTAAAAGCAGAAAGTAGACAACTCACCCAGTTTGACTTTTGACTATCTTTAAGGTGCTTTATGACTTTGGGAAACTTCTTTACTTTGTCCAATTTTTATTTAGCAAGTGTTGGGCGACTTAGTGGGCCCAGTTTTAGGAGGAAAAAGGCCCAGATTTAAGCGTGTGGACCCCACATGGGTCGCCATCTCAACCTGCCACATCATCACCTGTGCCACCTCATCACCAAAAAGCAAGGTTGTCCAAATACCATCAAGTTTATACTCATTGGAAGAAGAATTGGACAAGGAGTAAGAATATGCTGTCAAATAACTGATGTGAGGGGTCAATAAGATCCTCATGGGCAAGAAGTGTCCCATAATGCTGCAAGTCTCTCATACTCAAACGTGGAACTGAAACCTCATCCTGTAATACCTCGGAAATCACTAAAATATGCTCTGAACTGAACTCATGTAAGAAACCATCCTCTAACTAATCAGAACAAGAATCAATGTGCCTGGAAAATCTCTGAATGATGGTCCTGTGCTATCAGGAATAACCTTTGAATGCCAGCTTGAAAGGATAGACTAGCCCTTTGACCATCCAAATCTCAAGGGTGAGATTTTGGGGTCAACAAATGGAGATTCAAGGGGCGGGACCCCTTGTGGGTCTCGAGAACCTAGAACTCATGTTTGCGACTAAAACCATTCGATGCCCATGATGTCGAAAAACTGATGCCGAGTGAGTCAGACTGATAATCATAAAACCTGCTGATTGATACCAGTAACTGGTCTAATGGGCCATGGAGTCAAGCCTAACGAACAATGAAACTCAAACCAGAATACCTCTGAAAATCACATGAAATGGAAAATCTGATTTGAAAGCTGCTACACTCTAAAACTGCTACCACTCGCCAACCAGTGCACTGCTCTATGTGGTAGATGCGCCGATGTCGACACAAAAGAGGCAGTTACTTAGTCAGAGGCCAATAAGGTAAGCCCCTTCTAAGTGCGAAGGTCACCCATCAATGATGACAATGGGGCCTAAGGCACGAACACACTCTGTCATAATGAAAATGTAATGTCCCCACTTTGGGACATCATTACATTACAGAGGGCTATGATAACCAGAGTAGCCAGATGGAGGTTATAGCGAGTACAAAGGTGATTTAGAGGTATTTTGGGGTCCGACTTGCATCGCTCATCCCATTTCATCATTATGATCCATTCTGCACAGGTTGACTTTGGTTCCGTTGCATTCCGACGATTTCCATGATTTTGAGTATTTTGAGCTATAAGTTAATTAAATTCACTGAAGAGGTCATTTTGGGCACATTACTTGGAGGAACCTCTCAGTGTAATAGCTCATTGGAATCGGGAGGAGCAACACTATAGGATGGGATGATGAGAAGTGACTTTCAGTGGCCAGGGAAGCCACGAGGAGAGATAAGGTGTTTTTCAGAGGTAAAAAGGTTAATTAATTAATTAAAGTGATTTAATTAATTAATTAATAATTAATAAAATGAAAGTCACTTTGGAGGGACAAGGTGAGCAGGAAGTATAAAGGAGAGGCATGGGCCTCTATTCTCTCATTCATGTATGTTTATCATTTGGATATCTGGCTTCTAGCTAGAGGGCCCATCTCTTGGGGGTTTTGAGGGTTTTGACTTAACAAACCCTAGAGGACTATTCAGAGGTGAAAGATTCCACCTAGCTTGTCCCAAGCTTGGTCTCGGGGATGCAATACTCCCCCACACCATTCTAGTCCAGATCTACTCGATTGCAGGAGGATTCTACACCAGTTATAGGTGCAGAAAGAGAGAGGGCGCACCAGTTGTGGGTTTCCAGTAAGAGGGGCACACCATCCATTGAGGGAGGATTCGATCTAGCTGAGGAGAAGAGATTTTGGGAATTCCAGGTATTGGGTTTCCTTTGCAGGTGTCATAGCACTATTCTTGGTGGATTTCAGAGGTATTGTGGTGGAGGATTTATTTGTATTGAGAGTGGGACGAATTCCCAAGAGGAGGGCGCACCATTCTTTGGAGGGTGGCTAGATCCAAGGGTCTAGCAGGTCCTTTGATGATTTGAGCACTTGGGTTTTCATTGCCGTGTCCCGATCTATCATTCTAGCAGGTGTGTGGAGTCTTTGGAGGTGTCTAGGAGGGAGGCCGAATTATCTAGGGTTTCAGGCATCTAGGGGGGCACACCATTCCTTGGAGGAGAGACAAATCCATGAGTTTGGAGAGGATCTTGGAGATTTGAGCACCTGGTTTGTTCTTGCTGTTACATGATCTACTGTTTGACATCTTCATTGGAGCAGTTGGACATCTTTGGCAGCATGGCCAAATTGTTGAGGCTATTCAGGCATCCTGTAGGGCGTGGCATCTTCCAGCTTGAGGATTGGTACTTCATACAACTCATATCTCATTCGTGTATTGGTATTCATTGTTACCCGACCATTGGAGGCTTGTGTTCTTCTATTGGAGCATTCTGTAGCATCTTCTATCTTCTTTATTGGAGCCATCTGTTGAGCATTCTAGATCGACATCTTCATTGTATCAGGCTCTTGTATTTATGAATAAAATCAGATCCGAGGTGTTTTGGGCTTGTCTATCATATTGTTGATCTTGCATATGGTTGAGGTATGTTCCATTACAGTATCTTCTTGTTTATTGCTGCAACACACATATAAATCATCAACATAAACCCTAAGACCGAAATCAAGAGGTCAACCTGCAAGTAAACACATACAAACAAGTAAATCAACAAAGTGTTTAACAAAATGCCACAACCAAAAAAGGTTTAAAAGACACCCAAAACCATGATGTTCTTGGCATATTGGCTTGGGAACAGTACAGTGGTATCAGAGCTTAAACACCTGACAGCCTGAGGGTCTTCCATAAGGAGAGATGGATGTGTGGGATTTTACAGGAAGGATTGTTGATTGTGAGAGGGAATATCAAACCCTCAATGAGAATCTCAGAGGTCTAATAACATTCCATCATTTTGTATCCTATAAAAATCCTAGTTAGAGCAAAGATAAGGTTACACATTGGATTGGCATAGTAGAGGAAAAGAGAGCCAAAGAAGCTAGAGAAGAAATGGACAAGATATACTGTGAGATAAAATATTCCGGCCTTAACCAGGAAACGAGGGCTCAAATAAGTTTCCCACAGTATGTAGGCTTAAGAAATCCCAGTTGGAGCGAAGAGGATGTTTTACATGGGATCATTGTAGCAGATAAAAAGAGAGCAACAACAGCTAGATGGAGAGAAGAACAGAGTAACCCCACACCCATTTGGAACACGAAACTTTGCTATAGTTGCAAGGTGCCTTGGGAACCAGATCATAGGTGCAAGGGTAAGGATCAAAAGCACATTATTGAGGCACACTATGATAGTGATGACGAGGTGTGTGAGGATGGAGCGATAGATGCTGATTGGGGCAGTCTGATGATGATAGTGACTCTTGCACAGAGGCTAGTGATAGTGACTCTTGCATAGAGGCTGGTGATTCTGGCACGCTTGAGGAGGATAGTGACCCTTGCACATTGGGGGAACAGTCGGGTGGACAGGACGATAACGCCAGTGTCTTAGCAGACATATCACATACCATTGATGACCTTACACCTCAACAGAGTAGTGACACTTGTGAGGATTCACACGTGCTAGCACCTATAGATGACGAGCACCCTATGGTGACCATGACACATCTGTCATCGTTCCAGACACCTATGACCGCCACATCACATGAGGATAACAGTGGCATGCCAGACATGATGGAGGAGCCGTACGTGAGAGATACACACCATGGACACATTGATCCACAGATCTAGGTTGAGATACAGGACATACAGACAGTTGACCTTACGCATACAGATCAACATGATGAGATTGAGTCACAGCTTTTGGAGACTCCATTAGTTGAGCAGATTGTGGATACTGATAGGTTGATGGGGCACTTACTTCCAGGATCGGCCTGCATTGACGAGGTTGCACTCTTTATTAGTCAGGATGACCATAGCACATGTCTGGACACATCTATATGGGATCCAGGCGCAGATGATAGTAGCAGAGTGAGTGCACAGGAGGATACCACTGCTAATATACAGGATATAGTGTGATTCAGAGGGAGATAGCATCTAGTGATGAGATGCAGTGGCATACAGGAGGAACCAGTAGCACAGTAGACAGTGGGCAATTCAACACGTTATCTTCTGTAGAGAGTGTTTTTGGGGATTCTAGAGTTGACACTAGTAGTGAGAGACGTGAGGTGGCACCTCAACATGATTGTGATCATGAGTCACACCACTTAACATCACAATTGAGAGGTAGTGAGGATATGATCATGGCAGCCACCAGGCGTAGTGATGACATGCATGCATTGATGATCGATTACTGCTGGAGGGCATCAATGGCACATGGTAGTTTAGATGAGGGATTTGCCATGGACGACTTTCACACTCTCAGGGAGAGAGTATTTATGATGAGGACCGACTACCACAATTATTGATTGACCGAGACTACCTATTGAGGATTGGTGAGATGCATCATGAGGCTCTGAGGGAGCAGGAGTTGGAGATGGACAAACTTACTCAAGAGTTGGAGATGGACAGACTTACTCAGGAGTTGGAGAGCACTCGAGGATTCTTGAGAGGCACACAGACAGGACTTCAAGAATCAGAGTCCAGATCAGAGGAGCTTCTTGAGGAGATTCGTCAGAGATCCATTTCATCTATCCTAGTGGACACTCAGATATATCATTCAGTCACATTGCTAGGAGATGTTGGTGATCTAGCAGAGGAGCACCAGTTGATGGAGGACACTTCCCTTTGTGTTCCGAGAGCGATTGACCTCCATGTAGAGGTTGATCCAACAGTACGCCTAGGATCTATGATGCAACATGAGTCTACGGGAGATGACATGAGTATGTAGGAGCATACAGTGATGAGTGATAGTTCACAGAGACATGTCGAGATATGCAGTCAGATTCAGACGGATGTATGGGATTGCAAGGAGGAGACACACTTAGGGGAGTATGCAGATTTCACTCTTTTACAGCAGCCCATAGTTATGAGAGAGCACCTTCACCGTATCAACAGTTGTAGGGTAGATGAGAGATGGAGAGTGGTTTACCAGCGATTGGAGGAGTTACTTCCGGTTGTACCTGATGATTGGGGTTTAGTGATGACTATAGGCGAGCAGTTATCATGGGTACCGGTAGACGTGCTTTTGGTCGAATCCTTGGGATTGACCAAGATAGGTGGTATTTTTCAGTCCTACAGACAACTACAGATGTCTTTGTTATCCTTTCCCGACACTTTTATCATGGACAACAACATGAGGAGAGATAGACAGTGGCTGAGGACCTGGGCAGTGGCTAGGTTGAGACCACCTGACATGAGTGTTTTTACGACATCCAGTCGGATAGAGGTGGGTCGTCATAGGCAGCCAGTCGAGACTTGGTATGTGATGGCGAGCATCATAGGCCAGATGATAGCAGATGAGCACCGAGGGCTTATGACAGTGATCAATCTCACACAACAACTGTTAGATGAGATTGGAAGTGATAAACCTCCAAGTTTGTCATGGGATCCGAGAGTTCACTAGGTTAGTAGGATGTTTCACTACGTGATGACCCAGGTTGTGCCAGAGAGCCAAATACGCCACCATGGGTTCGTTTGGAGTGGGCCTACAGGGATTTGTTCGATGGAGCGAGGCAACTTTTCACTCTTGATCATCATACATGGAGATGGTTGGACAGGTACCATAGTTTTAAAAACCGAAACCGGTACCAAAACCGGTCGAGGGTCCAACCTGAACCTGAACCGGTCGAACCGTTTTTTTTTTAAAATACATAAAATATTTAAATTTTAACGAAAAAATATATTTTTAAGATTTTAAATCATGTTTCCTTTGCATTAGAGACAATTAGAGACAAAATATCCAAAGTAT
>ML782100.1:438837-473267 GCA_009831015.1 Picea engelmannii | reverse complement strand
ATTCTTACCATATCCTCTATCACTTGGTTCACCCTTTCTGTCTTCTCATCATACTCAGGATGATAAGTTGTGTTGAAGTTCAGATTTGTTCCAAACCCTTTGAATAATCCCTTCCAGAACTTTGAGGTGAACTTTGGGTCTCTGTCAAACACAATTGCCTTGGGTATGCCATGCAAGAGTGCTACTTCCCTCATATAAATATCACCAACATTGGTTTCCTGGTGAGTAATATTCATTGGAATGAAATGGCCATATTTAGTAAGCTTGTCCACCATCTTTAGTAAGGTTGTCCACCACCACCATGATAGAATCATGTTGCTTTCTTGTTCTAGGAATTTTGGTGATGAAATACATTGACACCACTTCCCACTTTCACCTAGGAATGGGAAATGAATACAGAAACCTACCTGGGTGTCTATGCTCAGACTTGACCTTTTGACACTCCATACATTTAGAAATGTACTCAACAATTTCCCATAGTATTGTCTCTTGACAGATGCAATGGTTTTCTAATATCCTGGGTGTCCAACATAAGGTATATTATACATCTCTTTCAAGATCATACTCCTCAATTCATGAGAATTGGGTACACAAATTGTATTCCTGTACAAGATAATTTCATCATTTCCCAATTTATAATCTTCAACCTTCTATTGCATTTTACCTTGTTGTAATTTTGTTACATTCTCCATGTACTACAAATCTTCTTTTGTATCCTAAAACATTATAGATTTAAGATCAATTTGATACATGCTAATGGTTGTAGCAAGAAATTCATGCACTCTCCTACTGAGTGCATCAATCACTTTCTTCTATTTTCCTTTGATGTGCTTGATATCAAAGTCATACTCATAGATAAAATATAACCATCGACTCTGACTGGAATTTAAAGTTGGTTGATCAAATAGATATTTTAGACCATTATGGTCTATCCTCAACTCAAACCTTTTTCCCATGAGGTAGTGCCTCCACTTCTTCAAGGCATGTACTATGTCTACCAACTCCAAATCATGAGTGACATAGAGCCTATTATAAACTATGTCTACACCACTTCCCTTTTTCCTCCTTCAACCCATACATTCATCAATCTTGAGTTTCATGGCTACTCGCTTAGCTCATACTCCATTGTTTAATTATTCATATTCATGGCCTCTGTTTATCGTTGCTTATTTGCATCGTCTATTTTCTTTCTTGAAAAGGATCACATGTTCTTTTTTGAGTTTCAAATACTCATCATAATATTTTCCATTAACGAATCATAGAGCAGTTCCATCGAGTCTTTTGTGTGTGTGCATGAGATATCCATGTTCGAAAGATCCAGTGGAAAACATAGTAAGATTCCACAAAAATGGCAGCCAATCATAACATGCCATTCGAGCTGGGAACGCACGTGATGACAGGATTGATCTTCAACAATGAAGATCTGACCTACATCTCCAGATCAATGGTTTCATAACATTCGGGTAAAGGGAATGAAGATATGACATTTTTTTATGGAGCACCTAAGGCTCGCACTGATCGCCATCGATGACACCCCCCTCCTTCATATCAATGGCCCTCGCACAATTTTGTACCCCCCCCTGACCATTCTACCTTTAACGATGGGGGGGGTCCAGAATGGTGGTTTCTCCGTCATGGTCCCCAACAACATAGTGAATATTCATGGTTTCAGACCCCCGCTCTCTAATATACTTACTAACTACCCCCCCCCCTCTGAAATCCTGTTGTATTTCCTCTCAATACCATCCCTCTCTCTGCGTGCCATCTTTCCTTTGCTCACCTCCACTCACTACTATCACTCCTCTCACCATCTGAAACTTGGCTCAAAATCACTACTCCTTCTTGTCACCACCTTACACCTATATTTCACTCATACTCCCATCACCTCCTGTGTATCTAAACCTCCTCTCACCACATACCACCTACCACCTCCCCCCCGCATGTCATTCCATGTCACCCCCACTCACATTCCCCATTCCTCTCTCCATATCATCTACATCCAAGTATTCTAGTTCCACTCATATCCTTTCCTATTGGTCACATGAATCCACATTTCGCTCCATGACCATTGGGTTGATGACCTTTCTAGAAAATATTTTCAAAAGTACAGACGGAAGCTGACAATTCGAAAGGAATGCAGTCAACGACCAAGAGCGTAGACATAGACAAAGGTTTATGTCTCGGTGTTAGTTACAGATTTCTCTAGAAATTTAGTGAAGAGGTGGATCAAGTGTATATCTTCCCATGCATCCAGTTACCCTCCAGAAGCATCAAACAACTCACAGGAATGCCAAGGCTTGATACATAATTGTGTTCTATCACTCCTAGTCTCTGCCATTCAGTTCATCTGACGCATGCATCAGTTCTGCCTCAGAGACAATAGTAGTATTTAGTTGATCAATTCTATAATTCTATTAGATCAAGTTAATAAGTGGTCTTTTGTGTGTGATAAGAACCACTCTTGTTTATTAAGTCCACTAGGAAGTATACATGTTGTACTCCATGCATGTTTTAGTTAAATTAATAGTTTGTTCTACCATCAATTATCTAGAGTGAGGTATGAGTCCCACATGGACGAAGAACCTCTGCAACTCTGTTAAATATGCAATATTTGTATGTTTTATGGTTCTAGAAGGAAAGTAGAAGAAACAAAAGGATTGGACCTACTCATTTAATTGTAAAGTTTTCTACCTGGTGAATATATGTTGATGACAATTGTGTTTTCTTACTCAAATACATATGTGTTGATTCTTATCTTGAATGAAATTTTTTTGATGTGTGAAATGTACATTTCCTTATTCTTTGAACTATTTTTTTAGTTTATCTCTTGTTGATTCTGCAACCTTTTATACAACTATTTTTCAATGAAAGATCCACTATTTTCAACCTGTTGAATGATTTTCATATAGATATTTGTCTAGGTCTTGAGATATTATCCTAAGTCTTAGTTTATGCATAGCAAGTGGTTCATTTCATTGCTTGTTGTTGTTTTCTATGTGTATTTTAATACCCTCAATTGTCATTTAATAACCATACCATTAGCAAAGGAGAACCTACTTTTATAGTGTGTGACTTTCCCTACTAGAGAAATATCTTTGAAAACCTATCCTTAAGCTTACCAACAAAACCAACTTATTAAGGAATAATCATTCCAAAACTGATAGGTGGCCTAGATTTTCCCTTTAGCAGTGAGGTGAAGACCTTAGGAACAACATATTCTAGCATCATTGCCGGGGAACAGAGTAACGAAATATATTTCCCTGGGAGAATGACATTGATCAACTCTAATCTTTGATGGTGAAAAAAGACTAGACATAAACAGATTGCCATCTTTCACCTGGCGAATCCACTGAGTAAAATTTAAAGAGAAATATTGGCATGAAGAAAAGGATTCAACAGATCCAAATCTAAAGATAGCAAAGCCAAGAAGGCTCATTCTAACCCTGAGAAGGATACAATAGTCTCTGATCTAGGAATGAAACTAAGAAAATCCACTATAGCTCAACGATATACTTCCCCCCTCAAGGGTAAAGCTTCACACAAAGAGCCTATGTTTAATCACAATCACAAGCAGTTTGGATTTACTATCCCTGAGAATCCTAATTCCAAAGAAGCTCAGACATCTCCAAATCCTGATTCTACCTTAGCATCCAACCCTGTATCCATCCATGTATCTCCCATAAATTTGCAGATTCTTATTATTCAAGTTATGGTTGTTAACATGATGGATGTCATTATTGCTGCCAGATATGCACCCCTAGTGCTACATGTAGGATTACATGCACTCCCAGCCACAAATTACATGAAATATTTACCAAGGTATAATGGGGAAGGTGAGGTAATTGTTGAGGAACATCTAGTAGCCTTTTACAGCTTTGCAGATAACTTTAACATTGATTATGCAGATGTATGGATGAGGTCATTTGTGAAAATTCTATATGGGGAAGTAATAAAATGGTTCAGGAGTATTCCTCTAGCCTCCATTGCAGTCATTGAGGCATTGGATGAAACTTTCATAAGGAAATGGGGAGATAGGAGAGATTACCTCTACTACATCACTGAATTTGGGGCCCTAAAGAGGCAGAATGGTGAATCTATTTCAGACTTCATCAAGAGATTCAATAAAATGTATAGCACAATTCCATATGAGATTAAACCAACTGAAGCCTCTACCAAGATCACTTATGCAAATGCATTTGATGTAGAGTTCTCCCTCCTCCTGAGAGAGAGAATATCAACCACATTTTTGTCCATGCAGAAAGAAGCCATTGAGGTTGAATCTAATATTTTGGCATCAGACAGATTAAATACCAGGTCTAATAAATATAAGAAAAAACAGAGAGAGGATTCCCATGCCTCCTCTAACTCAGCCACATCTGATCCAAAACTTGATTAAATGACCAAAACTTTGAAGGATCCGACTTCTGAAATAGCTAAGTTGAAGTGGGAATCTAAACAGCCAAACAAATCTTTTCAAGGGGTTGATAATAGAAATCAAAATCAATTCAGAAGGCCTAATGATGCCCCTCAAATAAGGTATAAATACAGGAGAAATGTTGATGATCAAAGGGTAGTGCCTCCTTTCCAAAACAATGAGATTGAGGAGATGGATGTGGACTGTGATGTTGTGAATGATATTGTTGTGATTTTCAATGAAACATATTATTATACCATCCATTTAACACAACAAGAATATGAGGTAGCACAACTATCAAAACATTTCGACAATCAGATAGGGGAGGAGAGATTTATTCAAGGCCAACCCAAGAAGAAATATTATTTGACGATGAGAGCAGGGGCTCCCAAATCCACTACCTCTGATCAAAACAAACAAGTTGAAGCTCCTCCTGAGCCAAATCTCAGTAAAGGTGTGTCATCTAAAACTCAACCACCTCCCTCATCTAAACATGTAGCCCCTGAAATAAAAGAAGCTGATAGGATAACAACCTGTTTGAGCCTAGAACATGAGTTGATCAAGATCAAGATCCATGTTCCTTTGACATAATTGATGAAGAATGAACCTTTCAAAAAATCTATCATGAAATTTATTCAAACAACTTATTCTAGTGTATATTTTGATGTAATACGTTCGAAGGATGAAAACCCTGCCATTACTTTGGGTCCACACATTGAGGATGGATCTCATGCTTCTATTCCATTCTATACATCTTTGAATGTCCATGATAATATCCTACATAACTATATTATGGACTCAGGAGCCTCTCACAATGTCATGCTCAATTTTTTTATGGAAGAGCTAGGTTTGGAGATCACCAAACCTTACCAGGACTTGTACTCCTTTGATTCTAAGAAAGTAAAATGTCTCGGATTGATAAAGTATATGGTGGTTTAGTTGGTACAGTTATCCATGAAGAGTGTAGTGATGGACATTGTGGTGGCTAACATTCCCCCAAAGTTTGGTATTCTCTTATCTAGAACTTGGGCTAAGAAGGTTGGAGGGTCATTGCAAATGGACCTCACTTATGCTACCATCCCTGTGTTTGGAGGAAAACATAGGAGGCTATACAAAGAGGTAAGGTTAGCTTACATTTTCAATGACCATCAAAACCCAATAAATCACCCTATTTATGTTGTTGAGGATGAGCTTGTCTCATTTGTTTTTCATTTAAATGACGATGAACCTGAAACATCAGTTAGACAACACAGAGATCAACCATTCACAGGTGAGTCAAACAAAGTATGGAAGATGCATTTTTATGGATTTGTTAGGATATTTAGACACTTAGGAGTTAGTTAAGATATACATGGTATATTGTGTCGTTAGGTAAAAGTGTGTTTTCTAGTGTGTTTCTTTAGTATGCATTAGTATTCATTTGTAGTTAGGAAATATGATAGTCATGATGTGTTCTCGACATAGAGTGATCCAACGATTCATACTCTCCTCGATCTTAATGACCATTGATCCTTGTCTTAACACCTGATTGGACCATGATATCTATATAAAGACCATGGAGGTTCATTTGTCGATGATCGATTGTGAGAAAATATCTTGTAAAATCTCTATGTAATCTTTTTCTTTGCATTAATAAACTGCTCCAAGTGGCCGCATTGGCTGGGGCCGTGGATGTTTCCCCGTAGGGGTTTTACCACATGAAAACATTGGTGTGTTGATCTTTGATCTGGTTATGTGAGTGGTTACTGAAGGTGTTTATCCTCTATTGGAATACCTGTGTTGTCGAACATGGTATCAGAACCTGTTTGAAGACCTGCTCCTATTGTAGATCGATATTATGAATCCGAGTTGCCTCATCTACATTTTTTGTCATTTTCATACATTTATGGGCTGAGAGGATTGTTCCATTGCGTCTGGAGCATTTGTTTCATTCAAGAACACTTTTATTTTCACTTTAAAAGGTTTTGTTTACCCAAGATAAGGCCATTACAGTCAGATCCGAAGGTATAAAGTTTGAATATGTATTTTTAAAATATTTTGCAGAGAAGTATTTTTGGTTTTATTTCAGTTTTGTATTTTTTTATTTCTAGGTTGCTACTCTTTTAGATCTACGTATGCTCTTTTCCCCGTGCCCTATGCAATCTTGGAAAATCAGAAACATATAGGAAAAGGTGCATCTTCCAGGTAAGCTAATTGAGATCTAACCCTTGTTGTCATCGAGAAACAAACTTTTTTCTTGTGTGAAAAGAGTTTTGTTTTTAGCACGCTCTCCAAGGTCATCTTCCACAACCAAAACTCACTTTTACCTAACGACACAATAGACCAAGTATATCTTAACTAACTCCTAAGTGTCTAAATATCCTAACATCCCCCCTAACAACAACAACAACACCCCTAATCCTCCTTCTGAACATTACAATATGTTTTGCTAGACCATTTGGTTAAAAGTTGCCTTATTAAGTAAGAGGTCTTGAGTTCAAGTCTCTCTTTTGTTACTTTTTTTTGAAAAATTTCATGCTAAAATTGTAAAGTGTATTTCACTTCAAGTATAAAAGTGAATCACTATAAGTAGCTTTAATATTTTATTTTAGATTTATTTATTTTGCATGTAGCTTTTCTTTGTAAAAGTGAGCCCCACTTATCTTTATAAAAGTGGGTCACTTCATAAAGCAACTTACACTACCATGTGGTTGTTTGGTTACTGCTTATGCATTTTTTTTAAAAATGGCATAACTCTCACATCAGAAGTCTGTTTTCAGTGTCGTTTTTTTTAAAACCACATAAATTTTAGAGCTCTTTCCATTCAAATCATCAGTTTCAGTTTTTAAATCCATATTATCTCCATATTTAATATGGTTTCTACAAGTAATCTCTTACTTACCAGTACCAACTACTTCCAATGGAAATCCCATATCAAGGATTTATTAAGAAGTAAAGGCTTGTACCAGATTACCTTGGGAAAGGAAACAACACCCACTGATGCTGATAAGAAAGCCAAATGGGATAATAGGAATGACGAAACACGTCGATTAATTGGAATGTCCATCTCTCCTGATTTAAATTTCCACCTTCAATCAATTGATAAACCCAAAGAATCTTGGGAAAAGGTTGAATCCGTGTTTGGTAAACACAATATTATTCTAGCACAACAGTTAGAAAATCAAGTACTAAATTTAAGTCCAAGTGATTTTTATTGCATTGAAGACTATCTATCTAAGTTTAAAACACTCAGAACTTTATGTGAAGAATGTAAGATAAAGATAGACGAAGATCGTTGCATCTATCTTATTCTTTCTACGCTAGGTAGTGCATATTTTGTGTTTGTATCTACCTTTTATGCCATGCAAGAGGCTCTAGGGGCAACTTATAAAAAACCAAGTCTTGAGAATTTTTGTGATGATTTGATTAGAGAGCAAGATAAGCTAGTACAACTCGGAGTGATCAACACTGCAGGTACCTCCAAAAAATCCTTAGTTGTCCATGTTTCACCTCTTTTGTCACCTAAATGAGTAAAATAAGGGTTCTTACAAACCCAGTTGGGTTATCTAGGCAAGACAATAGTAGAGGAAAGAGTTAGAAGTGTAAAGCATAAAAGACAAGAAAATAATTAAACTAACAAGGATAAAAACAATTAAACTATAGTGCATAAGGACATTAGAACAAGAAACAAACAAGACTCATGCCACCAATGGAAAGGATTATATTAGTGGAAAGAAAACACTAAAGAGAAAAGGAGACTTTGGGTCTCCTCTTCCTCCAAGGAGGGGCTCTTGGACCCCCAAATATTGACCTCTTCTTACAAGTGAGGAACTAAAATGAAATGGTGAAGAGAATCCAAAGCACATCCAATCTAGAGGTGATATGAATGGATAACTGAAATGGTGCTAGCATGCTCTTGATGAGGAAAGAGGATCCTTCAAGAGAATATCAACAGCATAACAATACAAATGAATTCCTTTAAAATATAGTGCACCCATGGCTTCCTTTTATAGCATAACTTTAAGACATTATTCAACCATATTTTAGTGTGAATAAGGGACCATTTATGGAACCCTTAGGTCTTTGACCAACCACCCAACTAGATTCAGCCAAGATTTGGATGTCAAATTGACTTGGAAGCTAAACCAGAAGTGGGTGGGAGGCCAACCAATATCATAAATGCGTCATTTTGAGGGGTGCACAGTTTTTTGCGTCCACAGTTCTGCATCATGTGCATGTGCACTTTTTCTGCATTTCTGAATGGCACATGTGTGCATGCTCCCTATGTAGTCTTAGCACATGTTGATTTTATTGTTGATTTTATAGTTTTGGGCCTTTTGGAAATGTATTTTTGGTCCATGGGTGAACTAATACCTATTTGGAGATGTTGGATTCCTGTAACCATTTGCGGATGGAATTTCAGTGATAACAAATGCCCCCTGATGTGTGAGGTTAGGAGCATACGTATAGCTGAAATACATCATTGTTTCTTATACTGATAGTACCTATGTAAGAAAGATAATTTTGAGGATTATCAAGAGTGATCCATTGGAAGGACAGGGGGACCTGTAGGACCCAATCTTTTCCCAGGGTGTGAAAAATAAAAATTTGTACAAACGAGGTGGGAATGCTCCATGCTCATGTAATGTAACTTGAAATACAATGACTGCAGTTGTTTTGGATGTAGATCACTGCAATGCCCTCCGGGGCGGTTCAATAATAACAGAGGACAATTTTGATGGTGAACAAGCTCTGAGAAAAAGTAAGGACATTTGTGGGAAGTGTCGATAAATGTGTAGACATTGATAGTCTATGCAATTTCAAAGGTCTTCGGCTAAGATAAAACAACTGCAATAGTCACAAAGTAAGACCCACCGTAACATGAGATAGTGTTGAAGTTGAATGTTAAAGGGGTCAACGACAACAAAGAAAAATGGTGGTTTTCCCTATGTCATCTGAGACTCCTCATTTTAAAGGTAATGAGAGTGAAGATATTGTCGCCCTTTTGGAAACCATGTTTATGTCGACAGAAAGGGAGACATGACTTCGCAAAGCGGGGGGCTTCACAGAATCCACACGGATAAAATCAAGAACTGATGAGTAACATGGATGAAGTCTAGGAGTAGTGATACTCAAGACTATCGTTGGTTGGGGAGATATGTAAAGTGGCAGCAACCGTGAAACTGAATCTAGTTTCAGGGGGACAACTAGATGAGGGTAAATTGTGCCAAAGGCATGACAAAATGGATAAACACAGAGATCAAAAGGTGTATGGATTGTAGGATACTCAGGGTTTATGGATAATGTCATTGATGTCGGGAAGTGAAAAATTCCCCAACCAAGGGTGACAAGGGTTGATTTTCCATGGAAAGGAAGGTTGCGAAAGGAGACAATAGAAAGCTATGAAAATGTAGAAAAAGGGTTTGCACAATTACCAAAATAATAAAAAACAAGTTGGGATAACTGTGAAGATACAAAAATAGGTGCCCCAGTGTAAGATGGCTTGGCCTGATGAGGGCGCAAGTTGCTCAAAAAACAAGTGGAGGGTGGGGGTCCCATAGGCAGGTTTCTGTATTAACGAAATGTATGGAGGACAATATGTAGATGGGAAAACTGACAGTGGGTGAAGTGTATGGTTAATGATATTGCGGAGGTGCAGTTAAAACTAGAATCATGATGAATTAGTCTACGAGTCCATTGGATAGGCTAGAAAAATGAGGAGAAGGGGTATGGCAATAGTTCTCGACAATGCATAAGACTATAGGGACTCCCATCCCTAAAGGGTGAAAACAACATGAGTGTCAAACTGCTAAGGGGACTATGAATGGGACAACTCATGTGGGGGAGGGTGCTACCAGGTGACAATATCGAAATGCAGTGGAGGTGATAGTTTTATATAGGGATCCTAGAGGAAAATATTAGAAGGTCTGACTAGGTGATGCATTTCGATATTCAGAGGGAATGACTACATGCCAGTGTCGATAATATTCCTGGAAGGATATCACTGATGTGTAATGATCAAGTACCTGCACACATGAAAATCAAATAACCAATGTGAACAATATCTGAAGAGAAAGATCATATAACAATTATTCAATAATATGTGAATGTAAGCATGTGTACCTGAGTGTTAGATAAGAAAAATCCCCCCCAGGGGCTGAGGATGGAAAGTTTCCCGAGGAATCAAATGGTGTAGGTGATGGGGTCCTGATCCCGTGGTTGAAGATGGATCGAAAAAAGGACACCTGGAGCTCTCGAAAATGAGTCTGGAAGTTTGGAAAAATGGACTATATATAGCCATAGGGCCCACAATGCCACCTCATTTGTACCTGTTGTCTTATTGAGTGGATGAGTGATTGTAGAGGAGATTGGGAGATTTTGGGAGATCGAGGTAGACGATTCAAGATCAACAA
The DNA here is from genome assembly GCA_009831015.1 of Picea engelmannii. Lineage (NCBI taxonomy): Eukaryota > Viridiplantae > Streptophyta > Pinopsida > Pinales > Pinaceae > Picea > Picea engelmannii. Next base: position 462,461 of record ML782100.1, on the reverse strand, counting down.
GCTTTAGGTTGGTTGTCGTATCCTCCTGCATAGAATTAGGGTTTATGTTTTAGGGTAGGGCCTGTACGGAGGGTCATACAGGGGTCTTTTTGGGTGTGGACCCTTCAGAGTGCAGGCGATCGAGAAATGTGTGTGCATGGGTGCATGCATGTAATTCAGTCATCCATGCATGAGGGTGCTCTAATGGGGAAAATAGGTGAGCATGGAATGCGTGCCTATGGAAGTCACAACAATGCATGTGTGCGCATATGTGACCCTAACAACTGCGCATGTGTTTATGTAGTAAATAGGTGTGCTATGATGTGTGCCTATATGTGTGACAGGGGCGCATGAATGCACCTCTGTATGGATGAATGTCTCACATGAGTGCGTGACCTGGGAATGAACAGGCGCACATCTGTGTGTGTCTGTGGGAAAAAACAGTTGTGCCTATGACGCAAAGCTTAAGGGTGTAAAAAATTATCTTTTTTGGAGATTTTGATGTATTTATGGGTTGTGATGGATAATCAAGTGATGTATATGTGGGTGCAGGTGATCATTTGGATGATGTTGGTTCACTGGAGAGAGAGAGTTTGATCATTCCATAGGGAGGCAGTGACCAATGAGGAGTCAACGGTCCGTGATACTTTGGTAGCTTGTGAGATGTTGAAGTTATTTGAGTGGCCCCTGATATGGGCCTAGGAGTATCTCTTCCAGTTCTTGATTCAGATGTGGAGTCCAGATATGCATTTCTTTATGGTGTGGGGTGAGAAACTAGCCTTCGCTGCGGTGGAGGATATATATTTTCTGACTGGGCTTCCTTTTCAGGTGAGTCCCTTACCGACGGAGCCTATAGTACCTGGGGATGGGAAGTTGGTTGCCTTAGGTTGTAGGTATTGTACGAGGGATAACTTCATGTCGGGCTCCGTGGTGAGTATTGGAGCGATGGACACCCTTGTTCATCATTGCATGGCAACGATGGTTGTGAGAGTTTATGGGTCTCTTGAAATTCAACATATCAATGGAGGTCAGCTGAGGATTATGAAGAGGGCACTGGTTGGTGAGAATTTTTCCTAGGGCTTGATGCTCCATGCCAATATGTTAGGGAAGTTGTATAGGTGGCATACTACTCACTCAAAGGATTTTTCCTTTGGGTCTATCCTGGTTGCATGGTTTGTGGAGAGGGTGTCAATGTTGCTTCCTAAAGTGTTGTTGGGCGCACTTGGTGTGCAAGAGTTGTGACTAAGGAAGTGGTCGACAATATTGGTTCTTCATGGTGGTGGGGAGGGTGGCCATTACTTCATGGATGAGGCTGCATAGGTGTGGCGATATATGCCACAGATCATACTGCAGTATCCATATTGTGGGGTGGACTTTCGGGGTGATCCAGAGATGGTGTTACCTCCAGGAGAGGTGTTCGATCACAGAGGTATGGTGTGATGGTTAATGATTTGATTTTTAGATAGTATAGCATGTGTGTTATGTATAGATGGTTGCTTATGCTACCATTTTTTTGTTGTATGTGCAGATGTGGGACTATGCTGGCACAAGGTTGAGTTGGTTAGGGTACCGACTTGTCAGGGACTAGTGAGACCTCTGTGGGGAGAGGCACGGGAAGGAGAGCGATGAAAATGTTATGATGTTGGGGTGAGGCCCAATGATGATGAGAGAGAGGCTAGGCGACGCCATTTTGATGACCCTGGTGGAGGGCCATCACATGCTCCTCCGACAGAGGTCAGGGTAGAGTTCAAGGATATTCACCATTGTTTGGAGGTGGTACTACAGGGAGTGCTTGAAGGCATGTGGTCACGGATCCTGGATGAGAGAGTCCTGGAATAGTGTGTGGTTGTTCTGGTGGCATGGTGGATCATGGTTGTATCCGGGGTGATGATGACCTGGAGACTTCCTCCAGTACCCGAGGGACCTCTAGCTGGTGGGTCCCCTCCTTTGGAGAGAGGGTCAGGTGGAGGATCTCTAGAGGCACCATGAGTGCCTTTGTATTTATGTATTTTTTGTACCGATATAGGCTAGTGAGCCCATTTTGTATCTATTGGGGTAAGGTGATTTATCTACCTATAGATGTTGTACTTGATGTACTATATTTTTTGTAAACATTTTGACGGCACATTTGACCGTTATATATAGATGGATATACATTTTGGGATATTTGTGATGTTCACATGTTTTTTGTTGATGATGTCTAATTTATATGCTGTGACATATTTTTATGTATGTGTATTGGTAGTTTGATGTGATAAATGCCAATCTAACACTAGGTTAGCCATGTTATATGTTATTTGATTAAGTTGTGTTGGAATGTGTGTAAATATAATGAAATCAAAATGTCAAGATAAAAGTCTAACTTGCAGGTATTTGCGAAAGAGGCAAGGATCGCAGATGTTGTGATGCTTATATGTTTAGTATAATGCACTCATTAATTATCAATCCTGGATTTGTAATCAACAGAGTTACAAGACACTAGTAAGAAAGGAATTCCTAATGTCATGAGTATAGAACTATTCTAGATTATGTATGATGGAAACAAAACAAACTGGCAAACTGAAACACACTTTGGTTGTCTTTCACAGAGAGGCTATCTACTCAATTATGGCACATGCAAGTATGAGATGTAGTTCTTTTGACAGATCAACTCTGCTATCTAACCCAGAGAACTAACTTTGCAATCACACTTCTAAAAGGAAATCACACATCAATCAACAAGACATAGCATGGGTAGTTCAATAGTCAATATATTGAGTATGTTGTGGTTCACAATGTGTTGTTGTAAACTTCACTAGTTCTCCTTCAAATATGTCTGACTACTACTGCCAACATTCATGTCTATGAAACAAAATCAAATTCATAAAAACAAAGCATATGCAAAACAGAGTGAGTAAAGCTCTCTAAACGATCATATAATTAAAATCTTGGCCTAAACTATACTGTTATCACTTGAGAGAATTAAAGATTCAGCTAATCTAACATTCACACTATTGAAATCAAATGATAATACTAATTTGCGAAGATGTTGACCTTTGTTGGGTGGTGGGCCCTTTCCGCTTCAATAGGCCAGCAACTGAAGTCTATAGTAAGCTTACTTTCAACCCACACATTACTCTTATTCAAACTTCAAAACATAAAATCAAACTATGCTAACAACTCAACTCACATTCAATCATAGGCAATCAAGACATGGAGATAAATGACATCCTTCTATTAATATTCACCCAGAATATGTTATGCAATATATAACGCTACTTCACATCTATATTATGCTAACTCTCTCTCCCTTTTCACCATCCTTTCCATGACTATTTAAATAGTCTTAGTCATGAAACACAAGGAGGTGAAATCGTTTGCAAATTAGTCAATTGTTAAATTTAATTATTCGGTTACATATTCTAAGCTTCATCTTCATGACATGAAGTTCATGAGGATGAAGCAACAAAAAACTATCATAACATAGATTTTCTAAAACATTTATGATTCAATAAACACTCAACAGTTGTCTTGGGAACGATCTGGAGCTAAACTTGGTACATTCGGCTTTCTAAATTGGTCCCGGATCATGACAGGTAGATGGTACCAGATCCGAATAGTGCACGAATGGTGGTATCAGATCACGATAGTCCATGACCATTGGTACCAAATCGTGATAGGTGAGATTCAGTACCAGATCCACATAGAAGGTGTTCTTGGTACCGGATTTAGACAACGACAATTCGGTGCACAAGTATTGGATAACTGAGTTGGTACAAGAAGGCTGGACTTATCTAGAGGTCAAATATTATACATGGCAAATTGAAGAATTAGTACATGAAACATTTAATCTCCTAGCTCAATAATACCAAAAAAATGCTTGAATTAATTATACTTTACCTTATGACCTTATCAACGGCTAAAGTTAGTATTCTTTGTCGTTAACCCAAGCTTTGGTAAGCCAAAAAGTTATAGAGATGAGTATCATAGGGTAGTGGGGATGTCAATTTAGAGGCTCAACATTCCCCCATGCCAAAACCATTGCATGTCCTCATGTAACTGAAAACAAACCCAAATTTTTTCAAAACTTGAGACTACATTCTTTACTGTTGTGGATCAATGATGTTGATGGCTGAGGCTTCCTCTTTTAGCTCCCTTTTGATGACCCTAACATATTGTAGGAGTCATAGTACCTTCTTGATCTTATTAGAAGTCTCTTCATGGTCATATTGAAGTTGTTGGTTGGTTGCTTTCAATTGCTCATTTTCCTTTTTGATATACCTATCCAATAGTTGGTATTGTTTCACTTCTTGTTTGAGTTCCTGATTTTGTTTTTGCAGTTCTCCAATATTTTTATTCATATATTCTCTTGTTAAGGTCCTTGTTGACTCCATTAATACTGGTTGGATGCATTCTCATTCCTCCACTTCCTCCCTCATCCCACATAAAGTAATAGTAGCTTGTTCCTTGATCAAACTAGGGATGTCATCCTGGACTGATAAGTCTTCAGAAGGGGAGGTAAGATCAATTGGATCTTCTTGTGTATGAGGAATGACAACTACCTTTCCTTTCTTGGCCATTCTCCTTGTGGTTCTTTTACAAGGAGGTACTAAATCAGGGGTTCTCACAGGCTTCCTTTTCTTCTTTTCTATTTGCGGAATGGTTACAGGGGATTGCTCTATAGACTGTTCACTTTTATTTTCGGAGTTGTTCTTCCCTTTTCTTACAATTTTTGTCTTATGGCCCTTCTCCTTAAGTGATACTATTGAAGTCTCCTCTACTAATTTGGTTTTACCTTTTGATTCTTGACTTTTAAAAGTCTTATTGACTATTGAAGAGGGCCCTGCTTGTTTACTAGCTTTTTCGTGTTGGCTCGTTGTTCTAGGTGATGATGGAGTTGCCTTATCCTTCTTGATCTTTTTCTTTTGAGATTCCTTATTTTTCTTTGGAGCATGTTGGGCTCCCTCCACAGGTTTGTTTTTTGTGGGAAGGTGTTGAGTGATAATGATTTTCTGACTAATCCTCTACTTCCTAATTTCATGTAAACTAACATTTTAATAAGACCTTGATGGTAAATGCTAGTCTTCTTTGTTTTGGATAAGGACTTGACACCTCTTACCATTTTGTTCAAACTCATCCATAGAAAATATGGGAAATCAATTTCAGGGCCTCCTTCAAAGTGTAATAGAAGCCTAAGATGATATATGAAGGTCACAACATACCTTCTCTCACAAGTGAGGAATCGTTGAAGGCTAGCAATCATTGGATGATACTCTTCCTTGATATAGTTCCTAGGGATCCCCTTTTTCCAATCAGGGTGTTGATTGTCCTCTTTAAAAAATTGTTGGCACATTTCTTTGTTGATTCCTACACCTTTGAAGTATTTGGCTCCTCTATTAGGTAATCCCGTGACCTCCCTTAAGGTTGCTTCATTGATTGTTAGCTAAAGATTTCCTATATTCACAATCTCTTCATTGTAACCTTGAATAAATTCGTGAGATATCTTCTCATGCAAGCCTGTGAATTTCTCCAAAAATGGCATCCAGCTTGATCTAGCATACTTCTCTTGAAATAGTTGGAACTCCTCGGTCTCTCTAAAAATTTGGAAAACTGGTTCATATCTTCTTACGAACATCGTTATAAATTGTGAAAGAAGAATCAAGTTGTAGCACAAGGATTTAGTCAATTGATGAGGGTAAGGTTTTAGTACTGGAGATCGTAGAGAGGAGTATGCTCAAGACTGGAGAAATGAAATGATAAAGGAAATATGGTGATGGCATCAAAAATGCGAATGGTAAGTTTAAGGATTCCACAAGGAAAATTTAAGACCAGATAAGCCATTTCATTTCTACCTGTTAATGTAATGATGAGGACAAGACATTGGGTGTCAAAGAATCATTTTGGCATAGGTGATTGGACTTCTTAATGGTGAATTTGATATTGGATCATGGTTCATGACACACGATAAATTCATGATTTTCTTAAGGGAAAAGTACATTCGTGGCCTATCATTACTAGGCATGCTTCATATTCATGCTTTAACGTGATTTTTCCCTCAACCATTTCCAAGTACTTATGAGAGGATTGATTAGGTTTAGGCATATGGGTATGAGGGATCGATGCATGGTTTTAATACTAAGGTCATATGATCTAGTATATATTTTCATACCTATTGTAGTTTTATGAGCAGAGGAAAATGAATAGCATGTTACCTTTGCTTTTGGATTTGTATGATCAATACCCATATCATATCCGACTGCTTGTAGATTGTCAGAATTCATCTTTTTAGGATGAAGTTTTCTGAAAGCTTGGTACTGGAATATCCTGTACTTATTTATTTTGTGCTTATATTCTTTTGCATTTGGTTTTGCAGGGTTGTAGGGTGATTATGTTGGTTTCTGAAGGTGATATGTGAGTCTGAAAAAGAGTTACGGAGGAGCTCTTTGACCTTCCGCCATGCCAAGGATGTTGCATAACCTTATGCATAAGATTCAACACCCTGCATCGCAATGGGGAAAATATGATAAGATAAAAGAAACCAAATCAAATTTCAGAAGTACATTTATCACCTAGCATATGATCACATGCCTAAAAATTGAAATTGTCTTTCTTTTGATGACTTATTGACAAAGGTAGTGTTCAACAGTGAAAACATGGGAGTTTTTATATGTTTTCCAGAATAACAGATCCAATCCTAACTTGCTTCAAAGATTTACTATCATTAGATGTTATAGATAAATTTAACAGTATAAGTAGATTAGACTCCCTACCTAGGGCTCCACTCTTAAGAAGTTTCCTTCTTAGATAATGTAGAATTTAGATGCTAGACCGGTAAGTTGACTTAGGGTGATTCTCTAATGGACATTTTCTTGTAGTAATTATGTTTCTTATTAATTTGGAGTTTGTATCTCATAAATGCCAATAGTGATATTAGCTTATAGTGTTCATCATTTTTTTTTAGATGACAAAAGTGAATTTTCCAATCAAGCAAGTATAGATGAGACATTTCTCAACCAGAACCCACTACCAGCAAGCCTGTTTAGTACTCCGATGGGGTAGTTGTGATAATTAGTGAGAAATCCCTTCCCCAGGTAGAATGCCCCATTGCCAATAGGCCTATTCAGTACCCTGACGGGTTTTCCTAGTCATACCACAGACCGATACCTACTACTAGTAGACATGTTCAGTATCTCGACGGGTTAGTCTCTTAAACCCTTTTTCCATCAAAGGCTTCTTGTCCATAGTCACCTATTTTGATTTTTATTAAAGAGCGCTTTACACAGTGATAGGGGAGGCTTGTCTAAAAACCTTTTTACAGGTTGGGATGGTATTGGGTTGGAAGGTATATTCTCTTTTTTCGAATGTCTTTTAAGGATTTGTCTGAAGGAAAAATAAACTTTTTATGCACATTTATTCTTTTAGAGTGATCTAGATGTATAATTTTGTCTGAGTTTGTCCATAAGAGAATGACCTAAAGTTTCCTTAGGGTACTGATACATCCTCTTCCATAAAAAATTTCCTAGTTTTCCCATGATAGAGAGTGTTCATATACTCATATGTTACTCTTTAGTAAAGATAATCCAATGAATGCTATTGGAGTCTAGTTAGGCTGGGATAGTTACTTGTAGACTAATATATTTTTTTGTCCCTTTAAACATGCTGAAATACTGGATAAAGGCAACTTCTAGTCTTTGAAGCGGATTATGGTTCTTTGAACAATCATAGGTAAAGATTGTGTCTCTTTTTTTCTTTTCAAGCAACAGAACCAAAAGAAATTAAAATACTTCCTTTTAGCTAGCAAAAAAACAAAAATAAATTAAAATACTTCCTTTTAGTTAGCAACAGAACCAAAAGAAATTAAAATACTTCCCTTTAGTTGTCAACAGAACCAAAAGAAATTATTGCTTCACAAGGGCTATCATTTGATGTTGCATTCTGCTTCTTGGTTCCATTTTAAGTAGTTGTGGAATGGCTTCATAATTCATATTAGTTGACATAATATTTTGAAATATGTGTAGCATGCCTTTTCAATTAGGTAATGTGTCCTGATATTACCATATGAAGGCAAACTTCTGGTACCGGACTAGCACAAGACTGCTGGTACCGGACCAGAACAGGATTTCTGGTACCAAAGAAGTATTGTTGGTACTGGATCAGAACAGAGTATTGTTGATGCCTACAAACTGATGTTTAGCAATTTCATGAAGGATCAAATAAATTATAAAAATCTACTTAAAAAAAATTGCGAAAGTAAAACAAAAGGAGGTAAGAATCTCTTGTTACCTTCAGCTTATTAACATAATTTGATCCACACCTATGTACAAAAGTTTCTAATAAACCAATCAATCAATGTGGATCAATAGGAGGGTCTCCTTCCTTACTGATCACCTGCATATCTGAATTTTGTAGTATACGAGTCATAAATTCCTCTTTTGACAAGGGTTTGTTATAAATTCTCAACCAGTGACCATTCACAAGTAGCGGTGTCTATTGTTCATCAATTGTCTTTATCTTGATTGAATCATTATTATAGACAGTGTCAATTTCGTAAGGTCCCATCCAACGAGTATTTAACTTACCTTTGAAGTTCTTGAATCTGCTGTCATACAACAGGGCCCAATCTCCTTGTTGAAATTTTTTCTTTTTTAGATACTTGTCATGCCATTTTGTTATCTTCTCTTGAATGAGGGTGGTTCTTTGAAGTGCCTCCTGCCTAATTTCATCCAACTCATTAAGCTACAAGAGCCTTTGTTGCTGGGCTTCATCTAAGTTCATGCCAACTTGTACTGCAGTCCTGGAGGTTTTGATCTGAAATTCTATGGGAAGAAGCACCTACTTCTCATACACCAACTCGTAGGGTGTATGTCTTGTTGTGTTCCTCCAGGTGATTCTATAAGCCCATATGGCTTCTAGTAATCTATCAGCCCAATCCTTGTGGTGTAGCTATACTATTTTGGTAAGAATGGACTCAATAACCTTGTTGGTAGACTCTACTTGTCCATTTTCTTGTGGATGGTAGGGTGTAGATTTCCTATGTTTGATTTGGTATTGTTCTGTAACATCTTTGACTAGATGAGAGGTAAATTGAGTTCCCTGATTATTCATAATTTTGCGAGGTACACCAAATCTAGTAAGGATGTCATTAGAAAGGAAATCTACCACTTATTGTTCACTTGCATCTGGTAAAGCTTTTGCTTCAACCCATTTAGTCACATAGTCAGTGCATACAAGTATATACTTTTTCTTTTTAGATGCAGGGTTAATGGACCCTACAAAATCTAATGCCCATTCCTAGAAAGGCTCAATAACTACTTGGGCTTGAAGTGGCATTTGGTCTCGTGCAGTAGGCTTACCCATTCATTGGCATTCATCACAATTGGATACATAGGTTTTAGCATCTCTTAAAATACGAGGCTAGTAATAACCAGATTATAGAAATTTGTAAGCAGTCCTCTTGTCTGCGAAGTGTCCTCCACAAGGACCATCATGGCAAGCTTGCATAATATCATGAATTTCATCTCCTGATTACCAAATCTGGTCTTGTTTTGTAGAGGCAATCATCATGCCACATGTAGTTTGCACTTAGCTGAATTACTTTCTGCTTTTCTCTAGGAGACAATTTATGAGGCATCCTTCCTATCACAAGATAGTTAGCTACATCTTCATACCAAGGAGTGAATGTAGAAATAACAAACATATTTTCATTAGGAAATTTATCTTCTGCTGGTGCGTTATCTCCCAGATGAATCATTCTAGATAAGAAATCAACCACAAGATTATCCTTACCATGTCTATCAATAATGTTGATATTAAACTCTTGCAATAATAAGAGCCATCTTGTAACTCTAGGATTTTTTATAGGTTTGTTAATTAAGAATTTGATGGTGGAATGATCAGTGTGTACAAAATCTTGATATCCTGTAATATAGTGTCTAAATTTATTGATAGCATGGACTACAACTAACAATTCTTTTTCTCTGACCGTATAATTAACTTTAGTTGGAGACAGATTTTTACTGAAAAAGTAAATAGAATAGGGCATTTGATTTTCTCTTTGTCCAAGAACTGACCCAAGGGCTGTGTCTGAGGCATCGGTACAGATATGAAAAGGAAGGGACCAATTGGGTCCTATTAATACAGGGGTAGTTGACAATTTCTGTTTTAGAATCTCAAAAGACATTTGGCATTCATCATCCCACTTAAATTCGACTTCTTTAGATAATAACTTGAATAAAGTGGTAGCTAGGCTTGTAAAATTTGGAATGAATCTTCTATAATAGCTAGCATGCCCTAAAAAGATGGGAACTTACTTTTGTGAGGAAGATATTCTGATTTGTGTAATAATATAATTTTTTGTCGGATCAACTCTCATTCCAGAACTAGAAATGTGATGTCCAAAAACAATACCTTCAGTGAGCATCATTTTTTACTTTTCATTGCTTAAGGAAAGGTTAGTTTTCTTACACCTAATCAAGAGTTTTTCTAGACTGGTCAAATCTTGTTGGAAGTCTTGTCCATGGACTGTAAAGTCATCCATGTAGACTTCCACACAATCATTTGTCAAGAGAAAATGGCTAGGAAAACCCTTTGAAAAGTGGTTGGGTCTTTGCAAAGTCAAAAAGAAAGCACCCTATAAGCATAGGTTCCCCATGGGTAGGTGAAAGTGGTCCTTTCTTGGTCTTCAAGTGCTATTTTTGTTTGGTTATAACCACTAAACACATCCAGGAATGAAAAATACTTCTTTCTAGACAAGGTATCCAACAACTTATCAATAAATGGTAAGGGGAAATAATCCCTATGGGTGGCTTTGTTTAACTCCCGGAAGTCTACACATATCCTCCACTTACCATTTTTCTTGGGAACTATGACAAGTGGAGATACACATTGACTATCTGAAATGGGGTATATGAGATTGGCTTGAAGGAGTTTTTGTAATTCCTCCTTTACAATATCTTTAAAGGTTGGATTCATCCTTCGTTGAGGTTATCTAACTGGTCTGATTTGGTCATTAGTGTAGATATGATGTGTCCATGTGTCAGGGTGAATGCCTTTCATGTCAGCATAATCCCATGAAAAGGAATCAAATTGTCTTTGGAGCATTTCAATTACTTACGTCTTTTTTTCTGGTTCCAAACTAGAGTTGCTATACAAACGTTTTCCTGGGATAATCTCAACAAGTTCATTAGTTTCTTCCTTCTCTGAGGAAGCTGGTGATAAAGTATATAATTGAGTGATATCAGGATGCCAAGTCTATTGAAATTCGGAACTAAAAATATGTGACAATTCTGCAAAAGACCTCGGGTATTCAATGCAATTTGTGTTAGCCAAAAATAAACTTAAGACTTTCTCATCTGATTGTTCTTGCATTCCTCTTACTTGTTCAAGTGTTAACAGGGGTTTGATGCAATCTTCTTCTCCATAAGGATTTTCTAACCAAATAGGCATTTGTTGTGTCAGTTGGGCAGGAGGGAAGAGAACAAGTTTTTGGCTATGTGTGCCATTGGATATAGTCATCTCACTAGATCGACATCTAATAAAGGCATCTGCTATGGAAATCCAAGGGCAACCAAGAACCAAAAGGTGTCCTGGTTTGGAGGATGATTTAGAATATATGACTAAAAGGTCTACTAGGTATTCCCAAGAAGCTAGAGTGACTATGACATCATCTAGGCTTCCTGCAGGGCTAATGACTGACTTATCTGCCAATTCTATCATGGTTTGGGTTGGTCTTAACTGGTTGATTTGGAGATTTTGCATAGTGTCAAAAGGTATTACATTAATTGATGCACCCAAATCAATGAGTGTGTTTGGTAAATAAATACCATTAATTTCAATAGTGACTATTGGGTTCCTATGGTCATTATATTTGTATGGCATCTCAGAAATAAATTCAAATAATTGTCCCACCACCTAAACAAGGGGAGGTTCCTTCTTCTTCCTTCTTGGTTTCTTAGTGCAAAGATCCCCTATGATTTTGGCATATATGGGGATATCCTTAATGGCTTGCAGTAGAGGTATTTTTATGCATACATTTTGTATTCATCCTCTATGTCTGAGTGCAAGGGTGGGTTAGGTTTCTTCACTAATTGTCTTTCGGGGTAGGGTGGGAGATTAATTTTTTGAGGTACTCGTACAAACTGGGAAGTGATTGGAATAGGAGAGGAAGTCTCTTCTTTTGCAGGGGTGGTTTGAGTGTTTTCTTTCTCAGAATGATTATCATTTTCTTCCTAAATTATTACTGCAAGATTTGATTGGTTTACATCTTTCCCTGATCGTAGTTGAATTTCATAGGTGGGAAAGGTTTGAACTTTTGTATTTTGTACCGGGTGGGTGGTTTGATTATTGGGGTTAGGGATTTCTATTGGTTTCAGAGGGTTGTGGGAAGCTTGTTTTTGTGGTTGTTGATTGGCATTTATAGGTGCTTGTTGCTGCTAGTTAGGGTTCAAGGGGGTTGTGAATTTTTGTTGTATAGGAGGTGGGAGTAAAGCTTGCATTTGTGGTGGGTTGAATCCAGGTAGTAATTGGGAAATGTTTGCAGGATACTGTGGATATATAGGGTAAGAGGGATTTTCATACACAGGTCCCCTCCAAACTTGTTGCCAAGGTTGAGTTTGAGCTTGCTAAGGTGTCCATTGTGGATAGGTCATTGGAGAAGGACCCCATTGTTGTTGTTGATATTGTGCATTAGGGTCATAAAATGTATTGGGGTTTTGGGCTCTCCAAGGTCTTCTGGAAGGGTATGGTTGTTCTTGTGAGACTCCTCCTCCCCTATACATGGCTTGAAGCTCAAGCAAAGTTGGACACTCAGATGTGGGGTGTTCTAGTGTACATAGACCACATATTTCTATGACATTTAATGGGAATTCTTTCTCACTGTGCTTCTTTCAACATCTATGAAAAAATATTGCTAAATCAACCTCTTCTTCTTGTTTCTTTTTCAGTTTTAGAGTATCTAAATGGTTACTGATTGTGCTCAAGATGTTTGTTTTAAATTTCTCTAATAAGTTTCCTAACTTAGTTATGGTGACAGTCCCCGAGCTTTGTGTTGTATTTCTGCTAAAAGGATCTCTTGGTCCTTTTCCTATTTTAGCTTGTCCTGTTGAGTATCTTCTACAGTAATCTGCAATCTCTGCAAAAGGATTTTGGTGTACATCTCCTGAACTCAACAAATTTAAAACTTCTATGCAGACATCTCTAAGACCTTTCAAGAATACAGTTCTTACTATAGCTAGGTCTGTGGTGAATAGTTTTGATTTCTGATAGTTGTATAAGAACCTTTCTAAGTAGTCTTTAGGGCTTTCATCTTCTATTTGCTGCATTTTAAAAATGTCTTTTTTAGAATTATCCTTACAATAGTCTTGGTATTTCCATAAAAATGTGTCTTTCATCTGATCCCAAGAGAGGATTATATTTTCTCCTAAGCTTGTGAACCATCTTAAGGATGAATCTTTCATTGTAGTAGGAAAGAGCTTAAGTTTTTGGGCATCATATGACTAGTTATAGCTTCTACATAATATGTCAAACTCGAATAAAAATAAATCTAGATCTTCAGTTGACATACCTCTGAAAGTGGGTAACGATGATAGTGGAATATTTTTCATGCTGATGTTTTTGGAAATATCCAATATTAGGAACCCAAAAGTTTCAGTCTCTGTGGCTTCATTTCCTTCTTCTTCTACCATTCCACTAATAGATGGTTTAGAAACTATATTTTCTGTGTCTCCCAAATGTTCAGCAGATTTATGTTCTGCCTTCTCCAGCACCGATTCTTCCATTTTAGGTTCTTCTTTTGGAGCCTCGCTGGCTCCCCTTGAATTTTCTCCTGGTGGAATATTTCCTGCACTAGTGTTAGTTGGATTAGTGGGGGGGGGGGGTTGTTTTTGAATCTTTAGAGCTTACAAATATACCCTTTTTATCTCTATATCTATGCATAAAATGGAAATTTGATTCTTAACTGAATTGAAATCCTAATTCTATCTAGAAGGTAAGAAGGCAACCTGGCTTCGGAGAACCCCACTCTAGTGGCCGCGTGGCTCTTCACTCACGTCTTAAACATTTTATCCTCCTCCCTCAAGCAACCTTTAAAAGAATTCAAAATTGATGCAAACAATCTAAGCTAAAAATTACTTCCTACCGTTTGCAACTCCCTGACAATGGCGCCAAAATGTTGTGTTGCTTATATGTTTAGTATAATGCACTCATTAATTATCAATTCGGGTTTCATAATCAACAGAGTTACAAGACACCAATAAGAAAGGTAATTCTAATGTCATGAGTATAGAACCATTCTAGATTATGTATGCTGGAAACAAAACAAACTGGAAAACGGAAACACACTTTGGTTGTCTTTCATAGAGAGGCTATCTACTCAATTATGGCACATGCATGTATGAGATGGAGTTCTTTTGACAGGTCAACTCTATTGTCTGACCCGGAGAACTAACTATGAAATCACACTTCTGAAAGGAAATCACACATCAATCATCAAGACATAGCATGGGTAGTTCAACAGTCAATATACTGAGTATGTTGTGGTTCACAATGTGTTGTTGTAAACTTCACTAGTTCTCCTTCAAATATGTCTGACTATTGTTGCCAACATTCATGTCTATGAAACAAAATCAAATTCATAAAAATAGAGCATATGCAAAATAGAGTGAGTAAAGCTCTCTAAATGGTCATATAATTAAAATCCTGGCCTAAACTATATTGTTATCACCTGAGAGAATTAAAGCTTCAGCTAATCTAACATTCACACTATTGAAATCAAATGTTAATACTAATATACAAAGATGTTGACCTTTGTTGGGCGGTGGGCCCTTGCCGCTTCAATAGGCCAGTGAATGAAGTCTACAATAATCTTGCTTTCGACCCACACATTACTCTTATTCAAACTTCAAAACATAAAATCAAACTATGCTAACAACTCAACTCACATTCAATCATAGGTGATCAAGACATGGAGATAAATGACGTCCTTCTATTAATATTCACCTATAATATGTTCTACAATATATAACATTGCTTCACATTTGTATTATCCTAACTCTCTCTCCCTTTTCACCATCCTTGCCATGACTATTTAAATAGTCTTAGTCACGAAACACAAGGAGGTGAAATCGTTTGCAAATTAGTCAATTGTTAAATTTAATTATTCGGTTACATATTCTAAGCTTCATCCTCATGACATGAAGTGCATGAGGATGAAGCAACAACAAACTATCAAAACATAGATTTGATAAAACATTTATGATTCAATAAACACTCAACAGTTGTCTTGGGCATGATCTAGAGCTAAACTTGGTACATTCGGCTTCCTGAATTGGTACCATATCGTGACAGGTAGATGGTACTAAATCTGAATAGTGCACGAATGGTGGTACTGGATCACGATAGTCCACGACTGTTGATACCGGATCACGACAGATGAGATTCAGTATTGGATCTGCATAGAAGGTACACTTGCTAACAGATTCGAACAGTGGAAATTCGGTGCACAAGTACCAGATAACTGAGTTGGTACATGAAGAATGGACTTATCTAGAGGTCAAAGATTATACATGGAAAATTGAAGCATTAGTACATGAAACATTTAATCTCCTAGCTTAATAATACCACAAAAATGCATGAATTAATTATACTTTACCTTATGACCATATCAACAACAAATGGTAGTGTTCTTTGTCGTTTACCCAAGATTAGGTAAGCCAAAAAGGTATAGATGAGGAGTATCATAGGGTAGTGGGAATGTCAATTTAGAGGCTCAACAATGGACATGGTACACATTGTTGAGCTGGAGGATGACAAGTTGGGAATCTAGTAAGACACTAAGGTGGCGAATATGATGGTGGCTAGCTTCGGCGAGGAGGCCAATTGATGTGGGTGGGAAATCCCTCCTACGAACTAGCACTAAGGATTTTTATCATGCATGCAAAAATGACCTAAAGATTCTAACTTCTTACCATCATCCCATGCCTAAACCCCCACCACTCATATGTAAATACAAGGCTCAAGATATTAAGTCGACGTACCTTATTTTTTGCATTTGATGTCAATCCCTTTTCACACTTGGTCATTCTTTGACTGCAGTTGTCCTCCCAATGCTGACCTGCATTGACAAAAGACAAGCAAATAACTCCACATGCATTTGATCTATGAACTAATGGGTTAGAGATTTAATCAATCATACAATCAATATTCAAATAATGACAATCTCATATGGTGGGACGGGAAAAGAAATTATTTTATTAACTTCACAATGATATCTTATAATGATAAAGTCGGCTACTGCTCCTCGATCCTAGTCCTGGGCTCTTCTTCCACTGTCTTCCAACTTATTTTCTCTATACTTCTCTTTGCACAAGGATGGCTAAAGGTTGGGACAAAGGGAATTCTCAATTGGGTATAGTTTCTTTACTATGATTTTCCTCCTCTCAAATGGGACCCCTACCCCTTATTTTATAGGTTAGAAGGAGCTAGGTATTTGGTCGAATGACCAGCCATGCATGGCCGAAAGGTTTAGTTAACTTGCCCAAAGTTGTGTGTGCCATCAACAACTTTCCTTTTTTCATGCTTTTGTAGGTACACGTGGGATATCTTGGGTCAGCTAGCATGTACACGTGTGCAGTAATGGAGCACGGTGCGTGGGCCTTTATAAAAGGGGTTTCTAATAAGAGTTGTTTAGTAGTGTTTTGGAAAAGAAGGAATCTGAGATGGCCTGATGCCAGGTAAGCATGTCTGGTGAAAATTATGGTTATAACATATGCCCCCTAATGTGTGAGGTTAGAAGAGAATTTGACGGTTGAAATACATTAACGATCTTCACCAACGTTCCAAACAAGTGAGCCTAGGGACAAAAAATCAGGAGGTGCCTTCTGCAAAATAATAATTGTCTCACTGAGGCTGGCATACCCATGCTCAGGATGAAATAAAATCATGGATACCAATCAAATACACTGTAGATCCATGTCATATAACTATATAAAGTGTAGCCGCAAACAATACACATCGGAGCTACATCTCGAAATAAAAGAGATATACATGTAGAGTATCCATTATATAGAAGCTAATAAGGATTGATGGCTGGAGATGAGGTATTTAGAGCTCAAGAAACAATTTCAAAATCTTCAAAAATTGGGTAGGAATGTAATATGAGTGTATGACTTCACTACCCAGAGGTCTTCGACAACTCGTCGGTCATGGACTAGAGAATCTTGATGATCATAATGAAGGCTTCATTGATTTCAAACAAAGACTTGATTGGATTTTGAGGATGGTCGACCATGAGGGAAAGAGACAAACTGTAGAGGGGATGACTCAGGCTTAGAAAAACTTCCCTTGGATAATAGACCTTGGGGTATATTTGATTTTTTTGTCTTTTTCAATAATTTTGAAAAAATAAATAGAATAATGTTATGTTACAAAGGAGGGATGAGTTTCACAAACATACATGTTTGAGGCACAAGGAAAAGATTGATGTTCAAGGTAAGGACACTCGGGAAAAATCCCTCTTGGAGTCAAAGGTGTCAGGACACAGAGGCAAAGTGCTACAGGGCTTGCATATAAGGCATGCTTCAAATGGTTTAGTTGAGAGCAACATGGAGCCGTCATTAGACCAGAGACACAGGTATGCACATGAGATTAATAAGACACACAATGGTAACGTCCTTCAATGTAAGTTTTATGAGCCTAGAGAAGGTAAGCTCGATGGTTTTTCATATTTAGAGAGTCTGAAAAAATGTAAAAGGAGACTCCAATGGAGTACCTTTTTCAAAGGTAGTCTAGTCGGTTCGAAAAAGGTGTAAACTAGCACTGACAAGATGTCTATTCAAAACCATTTTAACGAGTGTGATAAAGAAAAGATCACTCACCAATTTTTTCATTTTTATGGAGTTTGAAAAAAGATTTAACTATGGACTCCATCAGGAATGTTCTTCTAGACCATTTTAACGAGTGTGAAAGAATAAGGTCACTCGATGATCTTTTCAATTTTAGGGAGTCTGAAAAGAGATTAACTATGGACTCCGTGGGGGTTCCTTTTTCATAAATTTGGTCCCTCCGGCCCAAAAAAGGGTTAAAATTATACTTGAGGGTACTCTTCTAGAGATCTGAGGCCTCTAGAGAATACCTTTGTTTGTACAGTTGACTGTCCCGACCGAAAAAGGGGTAAACTACCGTCAAATAGATGTGACTTCAAATTTCAGTTTAATGAGTGTGAAAGGCCACAAGATCGCTCAACAATCTTTTCATGTTTAGAGGGTCTGAAAAGGGCTTGAAAGAAGAATCGTTATGTTTTGGGAGTCCCAAGGGTGAGGTAAAGAGTGATAGAGAGTCATGCAAATGAGGCTCAAACTTGTAATCATGAAAAATTAAAAGGACTCCTGAGCCTACAGTCATTAGTGACAACATGGACACCATAATGCATCTAGGATCTACCTAAGGCATCCATGTTCCGATAATATCTACCACCAAATCGGGACACTTCTAAAGAAGCAATGATGGTTCTGTGTTGCAACCTGGTGGGATCAATCCTATGGAAAGGGGATAAGGACAATGAGATACAAAAGTAGGGGTGGAAACCTAACTTATATGCTCAAGTTGACCATCTGAGATTTTTCCCCATGGACTGTCAAAAGTGACCCAAAAATCCAAAAAAAGTCCTAATACCTGAACGTAAATTTCCATAGAAACTCTTGAATCACTCTAAATGGTTTTCAATTTAGAGAAAATGATAAGGGGGGCCAAAAAAAATCACAAAAAAGGGCCAAAAAGTCTATAAATAGAAGTTGGCAGCTCATTATCACCATTGCTGATTTGGAAATTGACTCTGGAACAAAAAAACCCCTTTGGTAAAAGTGGTGATTCCAGGAGCTACAGTGGATGAAACGACCATCCGTATGGACCAAGTAAGTATAAACTACCTCCTTTTTCCTTTTAATTCTTTATATATGCATTTAATTTGTTTTCTTTGGGGGGCGTCGACCTCTAAAAGGTCGGCCCTAGGTCCATGTCGGTTGTCTTATGATAGTCTGCGTGTACACTCACTCTATCTAATGTCAAGGCACATGTACACATGATTGTCATCATGATAGCCCATGTGGACCCTCAAATGAGTGCAAACAAAGGTTTAAAAAGCAAGGCCTAACCCTTTAAAAAATTCCCATGTGTAGGATGTATGTGAAATGGAGAGAATGAGAGCACGAAGATATCAATGCACTAGTTGGGGAAGACCCTAACACTATGGAAGTGTTAATGTAATGTGGCTTGCTCAAGTTTTTTCTGTGTTCTTTCATGAGAGCACAACCTAGGCTATTGAATGCCTTGGTTGAATATTGGCACCCTGATGCAGAAGATTTTATGTTAGAGGGGCAGCCACTGGTGCCCACTACAGAGGATATATACTTTTTGACTGGCCTCTCTAGGAGAGGGGAATCAGTCAATTTCTGGACATTTCCTTCTGAGCCTCACAATATATCGGAATTGATAGGATTGTATTGTGAGGCGGGTACAGACCGATCAAGTCCACAGGTGCCAATAAGCAGAATCATTGATTTATCACTGTGGGAGATTGTGTTTCTTATTGGGAGAATGAGTGGTTCTGCGACTCTACATCAGGCATCCTGTGCACAGATGAACTGTACAGTCTAGTGATTAAATGCATAGATAATTGACTGGAGCAGCACACTGTTAGATTGTATGAAGATACAACTGATAGATTGTCGGTTGTAAACGTAGAGGAACTTCGGGTTCGGGAATTTTCTATGCTCTTTCTTCTTTGAAAGAGTTCCTAGTTTCAGTCCTCGAGTGGTGGTACGAGGACATTGGGCCTCTCTTCCGATGGTTTGCAGATGGGCAGTGTTACTACCATGACAGGGTGGTGGAAGGACCAATGAGTCCTTTGATGATGATTTCTTTGCTTGGTTGTCATGGAATATCCCATCCATAGAGGATTATCCTTATATTGGGATTGATTTCTCGAGAGATCCCGAGATCCCTATACCTCCAGGCGAGGAGCCATGCGAGATGGGTAAGTTTGCATCATTTTTGTTTGTGAAACATATACAATTTTTATGTTGTTTTTTATAGATATCATTTTTTTTATACCAAAGTATTTGATAGATATGTGTCTATCGTGTGCAGATGTGGGACCCATGCGACCTACAGATTATGTGAGGAATAGGGGTCATCCTCGGCCAGGGGCTACACCTACCGCCATAGGGGAACCAGCAATAGCAGGATAGCTTCCAGTTGGTGAGGCTAAGAGGGTTTTGAGACGAGTTGAGAAAATTTTTACCTTGCTCACTTGCACCATCCCTATGGCAGAGATTGAGCATCTGCCACCATCTATGCAACCTCATGTAGTGGGGGCACCATAGACATGGGTCTGATTGTTTCGGTGTTTTGAAAATGTTGTTGATTGTTACAACAGGGCCCACAGGCCCTGACCTTAGTTAGTCTAGAATTTTCACATGCCGATAGCTCTACTTGTATATTTTTTTTAGGGCATAAGCCTCATGACTTATTACTGGTCATATTTTTTTAGGCACTTTCATCCACCTATGTACTCTGATGATTATGATATTACATATGGATTTTTATGTATTTTTGTGTCTTGTGGATCATATTTTCCTTTAAAAATGTATTTACATGTTTATGTGTATGTCTTTTTATATGTGTGCGAGATGCCAGTCTAAAATTTGATTAGCTAGAGTATCTACAACTTGGTTTAATCTCCTAGGAACATGAAAATATGTAATATAATCAAAGCTTCGTTCTAAGAGATGTACCCTAAGGAATCGTCGATGTAAATTCGGATCATGAACATGGTAGACTCTATTTAATTGAGACACAACTAGCTAAGCATCTAAATAGACCCAGAGATGAGAGATACCAAATGACAGGGCGTTATGAAGAAACTCAATAACTGCACTGTACTCAACGACATTGTTTGTGGTGTCACCTAAACATATACCTCCTGAAGATAATAATCGGCCCTGAGGTGTAAAAATTACCCAAGCTACGGAGGCAAGCCTCCGAGTGTGTTGGCTAGCACCATATTCATACCCAATGAACACCTCTAATTCACTTGACATCTGCCACAGTGACAAAAGATAACATAAAAAATGACACATCCATAATACTAAAAGAAACCATAAAGTAATAGTACAAAGACTATACATATGTTACAAAATGTTACCCAAGGTGAGCTACCTATGATTAATACTTCTTGAGGTAGAGCCCATTTCTAGGCTCCACCAAAGCATTTCCCTCAAATTCAACCAGACGATAAGTGCCCTTTTTTAGGACCTCTTTTATGATGAAAGGTCCGAACCACATGGGTTTGAATTTTCCTGCCCCCAAGGGGTCCTTATCTTGGTCATAGACCAGGACAAGGTCGCCTTCAAACAAAATATGAGGATGAACGGACCGATCATACTAACACTTGACTTTTTGTTTGTGAGCCTCATTGGATAGGGCCTCATCACGATGCTTCTCATTGAGCCTCTCAAGGTATAATAAGCGTTGTTCAAGTGGAGAAGTGTTTGGTAGTAACTATACTGCCAATTTTAGGGATGGGATCTAACATTCTATAGGCAAGACTGCTTTGATCCCATAAATGAGTTGAAAATGTGAGAAACCGGTTGCAGTCTTAATAGACATTCGGTAAGCCCATAATGTCGATTATAACATCAAATTCCAATTTGACTTGGCCGAGTTGATAGTTTGTTGTAGGATGGTCTTAAGAGATTTATTTACAGCTTCCACCTGACCATTTTCTTGGGGGTAGTAGGGTGACGAATGTTCTTGCCACAATCCAATATTTGATGTTAATTCAATCATCATTTGGTTCTGAAAGTGACAGCCATGGTTAGTGACAATCTCTTTCGGGACGCTGAACCTTGTAATTATCTGGTTGAACAAAAAGAGAGCTACAGTCTCTCCATCATCTTTAAATGTTGGCATAGCTTCGACCCCCTTCATAAAGTAGTCTATGGCTACAATGATATAACGATTCCCCCTTGATGAAGGAGGGTTTCATGTAGTGTAATCAATTCCCCACTTGGTGAAGGGACCAACTGTGATGACAGGAAACATGGGAGCGAGATGTGGCCTCATCTTCCAAGAGAACATTTGACATGGGTGGCACTTCTTGACCGATTCGATACAATCTTTGATTAGTGTTGGCCAGAAGTAACCAGCTTGTAAAATCTTTTAGGTTGTTTCCAACCTAGAAAAATGACAGTCACATGCTCCAGTATGGCAATCGTTAAGAACGAGTTCCGCTTCTTCATGAGTGAGGCATCGGTGAAGAATGCAATCTACCCCTCGATGATAGAGAGTGTCCTCGAGGATGAGATAATTCTTGGCCTGATGACGTATACAGTGACATTCATCACAAGAAGCAGAGGCAGGGCACTTCAAAGTATAGAGATAGGCTAGAATATCTCCATACCAGGGGTTTGAAGATGCTATAAAAAAATGTCTCCTTGAATAGGTGATTCTTTGGGCACAACATCACCTAACTCGACCGGAAGTTTCGAAATAATTTTTGTGAAGACTGTTATTGCACGGTTTGTAGGAAGGGTTTAGATAGCTTGAGTCAAGGCTTAAAACCGGCGTAACAGGAGCTTCCCCACCCACTATCACCTCGATGGGGGGCTCTTTCTATTTAGGATGGCTAGTCCAAGGGAGACGTCCCTAAGTAATATGGGTTAATGAAGGGCTAAGGGGGTAATGGACCAAGTCAAAGAAGTTCCCTTTCACAGATTTCTAGCCAAAGATGAGATAGTCAAGAAGAATCTTCCACTGGATGGCACCTGTTTGCGAGACAAGACAAATAACTAGAATATATGCTGCAGTGGTTAGTACTTCAAGATATAAATGACTATCTTTATCATATATATGATCAAATGATTAAGTTCTATTATTGATGAAGTCAATGATGGCTAAACAAAGGCAAAGATTTATATCACTTCTTCAATAAATGCATAAGGAGATAAGAGCATTCAATGTTAAATATCAACCCTTTATATTATCACAATGCACGTTTGCTCATAAATATAATGTTGTTGCATCACCTATACTGTTGCTGCTATAGGTATGACATCAACATTAGTATTTAGGTCAAAAGAAAGACAAAGAGCTCAACGTTTTATCAAACAAGCTTGCAGATGTAATCAATGGCTCCAAATCTATCAAATGAAATGACAAATGTCACAACATTGTAGGCACAAACAAGAGATAAAAACATGTGACGTCACCTATATAAATTTTGTTGTCTGTAGTTTAGGGTTAGCTAGCCAAGAAGTGGACGTTTTTGTCAAATCAACCAATGAAATGCTATGAAACTTCTATGGCTATGAAGAGATAACTCAGCCACACCTTTTTATCCAAGAAAAGATTTATTTAGGGCAAAACGTTATCAACATTTGGGTTAGTTCAAGTCGCTAGGGTTAGATGCTAGGTTAGTTAGGGTTTCAAGTAAAAGAGTTTGAAAGAGATTTAAAGCATAAACAAGCTCATGATCATTCCTAGACTAGTGCCTTGGGTTAATGGAGTCAATTGAAGTGAGACTAATGGTTTAGGAAGACTCAAACTTAAAGACAAGAGGGTTAGGGTTTGATGGTGTTGCTATGGCAAGGCCATCAAATCTAAACCCTAAGAAG
>ML782100.1:387528-413779 GCA_009831015.1 Picea engelmannii | reverse complement strand
ATACATACGAATGTTATAATGATCAAATATGACACATACCATGATACCTCGGACCAATTACCTCATGGAGCAAGAGCCTTTTCTGATGCAAGGCCAAACCGGTAGTGATGGAGGCTGGTACTGCTGGCAGGACAAATCTGGCTGAGAAGAAGAAGATGGGTCCTCCAGGACCATGCTCAAGTCGCTCCTGCTCTCGTACTCCATGTCTAGGACCATGTGGGCCTCGAGACATGATCTCCTAGTTATCCCTAGATATCGGGGATAACAAGCTGCAAATATTTGGCATCCCTACCTATAACACTTCTTCAGTTGCATTGTTGATATCTCTTGGACAATAACTACCCTGGGAAGTCCTTAGACTGTTCTTGGGTTCCATTCCTCATTCAGGCAAGTAAATAAATTGTTATTATGGTCTAAGACAACATGGATTGGGTCCAACCAATCCATACCAATTAGAAAATCATATGAACCCAAGGGAAAGATGTTCAAATCTTCCTTGGTACTTATCCCATTCGTGTCTAGTGGACATGATTTAACCAAGTCAACAACTTTTCTCTTAGCTCCTGTAGCCAGCTGCACCAGCCAAGATTTCCCATGCTTGCTTCAACTACCTTAGGATCTATATAACTATGACTAGCTCCTGAATCAATTAAAATAGTAAAATCAAGGTTATTGATTATACCTTCCAGTTCAATCATGTGTGATTGAAATTTTGCTTGCTTGTTGTCCAAGGCTGCATAGATCCTTGGAACACTTGTTCCCATGTCCTCCATTGTTTCAACTTGTTGTACATTATGGACATGCCTCACTTTATCACTCATGTGAGGGAAATTTATATACACATGATCTCCTTTACAACCCCAACATTTAATAGGTGGCTACCTTGGCCTTTTCCCACCTGTCTCAATAATTTTGGGTTCTCTATGGGTTTGATATCCCCAAGAACTATTTATGAATAAGGATGGCTTGTTCCCTTTCTTCCTCTATTCCATATTGAACTTATTCTTGTCTTCCCAAGATTTTTGGAAACTAGGATTTCCTTATGTTGATCATATAAGAAGTTGGCTTGCCTTATGGTCTCCTCCAAAGTTTTAGAATCATCATATTGAATATTATCACTGATGAAAGATGGAATCCCACTCAAATATCTTTGAATCTTTACTGT
Source organism: Picea engelmannii (assembly GCA_009831015.1). Lineage (NCBI taxonomy): Eukaryota > Viridiplantae > Streptophyta > Pinopsida > Pinales > Pinaceae > Picea > Picea engelmannii. The sequence continues at coordinate 412,614 of ML782100.1, read as the reverse complement.
CTCATCCTTGATGAACGAGACATACTTCAACAATTCTAAAAATCTCATTTCATACTCATCAATACTCATTCTTCCTAGTTTGAGTTCAAATAACTCTTTCATATTTCCGTCATAATATCTCTTAGTCAAGTATTTATTTTCAAAACACTTCTTGAATTCCTTCCAAGTGACATTTTTCTCTTCGATGTGTTGCACATGCATAAGTTGATCCCACCACATGGATGCCTTTCCCTTAAGCTGATATATAGAAATTATTCCTTATGCATAAGAAGAATAATTATGCAATTGGAAGTATTTCCTCATGCCTAGTATCCATGTCTCAACATGTTCATCCTTCTTATGTTCACCATCAAAAGTAGGAGGTTTTATATTATTCATTTCTCATCCCAGTTCATCCACCATTGAATTCTTATGATGCTTCCTGATAGGGGATGGACTTGAGTTGTTGTGTGCTCTCCTATTGGAATTCTTTTGGGAGTGATGGTGATGTTTGATAACACTCCTTGATCCTCCTTTCTCATTAGGAGACCTATGGCTTCCTGATTTGCTTGAGCCACTCTACTTATCCAATTTCTTTTCAATTCTATCTAGGTTCTACATTAACTTCATATTGAAGTTTTCCTACTTCTCCTTGGATTTCATAATACTTTCATTATCATCCTTGTGGCTCTGGACATCTGTCTGCAATTTTTTGATGGCCTCATCCAAATTTATATCTTTCTCTTTTCCTTCTCCATGTCCATTGGATTTTGTTCGTTCCATACTCAAATGAACATCCATTCCTATGATATCATATTCATGGTTGTAAGCCCCCTCTGCATCCTCCATATCTCTACACTCTATTTTGATTCTAATCTAATCAAGTTGTTGTTAATTTTGCAAAATGTGCAACCAATAGAACCTTTTCAGGTCAACTGATTCAACAATTTTATAAAAACATGAACCATTTTAGTTCAATAACCTATAAGAGTTATTTACTCTATTTTTTTGAGTATTTTTCTGATCATTCCCATTTTTTGGGTGAAAAACTATGTTCTACTATCCTATACCTTTCCAATGACTGCTTCCTAGCTCAATTCTGAGCTTTGAGCAGAAAGTTATGGATCTTTAAAACTTGTATTTTTTCTCTGTTGCACTCCTTGTGCAATTGATCCCTTTTCTATAAGATAAATGGCTCTTAGATATTTGTTGGATCCTATAATAAAGTTCCCATGTCTTCATTACCTCTTCTAATGAAGTTTTGAACTAGGAGAAACCCACAAGATTCCTTCCTAACCCCCTTTTCCTTCTTTAACACAATTTTTGGGCACTAGCCCCTTCTTCGTCAACCCCCAACCACATTTGATCGAAGGTTGTGACCAAGCACTCGAAGACAGGTGCTTATACAGAGCCTAGGGAACTTCAGGGCTCTCAAAATTTGGGCTTCACAATTTTTCCTTCCTTCTTCACTCATTTTCCCAGAACGTCGAAGTGGTCATCTTCCGGAGGGCTCCTCTTCGAAGCTTCAAGGCTCTGAGATTCAGGTTTCCTAATTGTAGTACTCTCTAATTCCTCCAAAGGTTGAACTAGCGAAGCTCTCTGGAACTTTGTGCTTCAGAGGTTTCACTTCCTTCTTTCTTTGTTTTACCCGATCACCGAACTAATGAACCATCGAGGTATAGTCAACATCCACATATTAGTGTTCCACATGGAAGATTTACAGAGTGGACACATGGTTCATTCCAATGGATGACATGTGTCACATAATAATTTGGCATGAAGGGCCCCTGAAAATCCTAAAAAACGATGACACATAATATGTATCCTGTGTTTCCACATCACCCTAGGTGACATCGACATATTGCATCACCTTCATGACTTCAAAACTTTGGGACTTTGGGATTTCTTCCTTCACCATCAATTATTTCCTCTAAATGTTGAGCCAATGAAGTAATGAACCAATGTCTCTTTGGAGCTCCGATGCTCTAGCACTTTGGACTTTGGTAGATTTCACAACTTCTTCTAACATTTCCTCTGAATTCCTAGACTCTCCAGTGATTTATCACTTCGACACTTCGTAGCTCTGGGCTTCATAGGATTTCTTAGCTCATCTCAATGTTTCTTCCAAACACCAAACTACCAAACAATATCTTCCTGGAGGTTTGGGACTTTGGGGCTCCGAGACTTCAGATCTTTCCTCAACACTACTCCCCATTTCTTCCAAACTCTGAATTTTTGAATTGTGCTACTCCAGAGTTTTGGGACTCCGATGCTTGAGGACTTTGAGCTTCAGTGGATTTTTCATTACAACATAATATTTTTATAGAATTCCAAAGTGGATGTTTTCCCAAACCACTTCTCTCTTGCGCTTCTATACTTCAAACTTCAGAAGAATTTACCTTATAACACTTTGAAATACCTGAACATTGAACTGGTGAATACAACAATATCCTTAGCTCGACTGTGAAACCATTAATGTAGTGACACGTGGCCCCACCAAAGGGTGACACGTGTGAGTTCCCAATTGGTACTAAGGTCATGTCAAAGGTATAATTTTGACTAACACATGGCACGACTAGGGGAGGTCCATGTCACCCCTGGTCATGTCATCATGCCATGTCATGCCTTATGCTTCGACACTTCGTAGCTCTGGAATTCGATAGATTTCTTGACTTATCACCATGTTTCTTTTGAACATCAAACTGTTGAACAAATTCTTCCCGGAACTTCGGGACCCCTGGGCTTCAGAACTTTGTAGCTTTTCTTAATATTACCTACCAGTTCTCCTGAACTTCAAATCATCAAACTGTCGAATTTTGCATGATTGATTTGCGGACACATGTCACTGTTAATCGAATGGTTCAGATGAGTTTCAAACTTCAAGACTTTGGGAGAAAGTCCATTTTGTGCACACTTCAACCAATTTCTCGAAATGTTGAGCTACTGAACTACTTGGGGAAAATCCATGACTCTCCTCCTCCTAGATGATCTATGGCTGAAAATCTCTTTGGAACTTTGGAAATTTGGGCTTCGGCCCATTTTTCTCAACAAAACATAAAATTCACCGAATTCACGAAGTCCAAAGGACTTGGATATTAATATTCGGTCACCTTTTTCCATATCTAATGAATGGGAAGGGTCTTCCTCCCCCCACGTAGATTCCATGGATCAAATTCAATCTTATGGTTATCAACCATGATTGTTGTGATAATTACTCTGCCACTCCTCTTGAGCTTTCCATTACCACCCAGGATTTCTCTCAGCGCCCCTATGACACTCTGTACATCAAATGCCTATGGAATTTTTACTTAAATTCCTCATACAAGGCCCATCTAGGTTTAGTGTTGAAACCATGAGCTCTGATACCAATTTGTGGCATGACCAGCCACCAAAGATGGGGATTTTACAATTTGGTATTAGATCTTGAACAAATCATATTTGTAGTAGTGGTTTGGGGAATCCTCCACTTCAGCATTCGGGAAAAATATTTTGTTGTAATGAAAAATCTACCAAATCCCAAAGTCTCAAAGCATCAGAGTCCTAAAACTCTAGAGTAGCATAGTTTAGAAATTCAGAGTTCAGAAGACTTTACCTTATAACACTTCAAAATAATCGAACATTGAACCTGAGAATATGGTGATCTCCTTAGTTTAGTTGTCAAACAATTAATGTAGTCACAAGTGGTCCCACCAATGAGTGACACATGTCAGGTCCCAATTGGTACTAAGGTATTGTCACTTCATAGCTCTAGGCTTCGACGGATTTCTTGAATTATCACCATGTTTCTTCCGAACTTTGAATCATTGAACAACTTCTTCCCAAAACTTTGGGACTCCGGGGCTCCATAAATTTAGATATTTTCTCAACATTACCTCTCAATTCTCCCGAACTTTGAATCACTGAATTGGAAAATTTTTCATGGTTTATCTACAAAAACCTGTCCATTTTAATCGAATGGTCCATATGAGTTTCAAACTTCAGGACTTCAGGATGAAGTCCATTCTGCGTGCACTTCAACCAATTTCCCCAAATGTCGAACCGTCGAACTACTCGGTGAAAATCCATGAATCTCCTCGTCCTCGATGATCTATGGATGAAAACCACTCTGGGACTTTAGAAATTCAATATTTGGCCCCTTTTTCTCAACAAAATGTAAACTTCGCCAAAGTCACGAAGGACTTGGAGAATAACTGTCATGCACCTTTTTCTAGATCTGACTGTTGGGAAGGGTCTTCCTCCCCTACGTAGGTCCCATGGCTCAAATTAAATCTTATGGTTATCAACAACAATTCCTGTGATAACTTCTATGCCACTCCTCTTGATATTTCCATTACCACCCAGAAGCTCTCTCAGTGACCCTATGGCACTTTGTACATCAAATCCTTGTGGAATTTTTACCTCAATTCCTCATACACTACCCATCTAGTTTCATTTCTTAAACCATGGGATCTGATACCAATTTTTGATGTGACCAACCAACCAAGCTAGGAATGATACAATAAATATGTTATTTTCAATATCTAATACCAAATTGCAGCATCCTTATCCATCTCAAGGCCAAGCCATGCTACCTTATAGAAAAAATGACTTTCATTTGCAGAAAATTGTTCAAAAACATAGGTATTCCAACATAGGATGAGAATCTTCAGTAACCACTCACACAACTAGATCAAAGATCAAAACACCAATTATTTTGCATGGTAAAAACCCTATGGGGAAACATCCATGGCCCCATCCAACACGTCCACTTGGATCAGTTTATTAATGCAAAATGAAAATATTACAAAGAGATTTTACAAGAGACATTCTCATATCGATCATCATCAAATGACCCTCCATGCTCTTTAAATAGAGATCATGGACTAATCGGGTGTTAATCCATAGATCAATGGTCGTTAATATCAAGGAGAATATTGTTACACATAAAAAATACTCACTTTGATAGTGTCGCAAGTGTCGTCATTACAAAGGTCGTAAGTGTCACATTTTTCTCACAAGGTCGCAAGTGTTGCATGTTGCTCACAAGTGTCGTAAGTGTCAAAGAAAGAATGATGCAATGATGCCTATGTCATGCCTATAATGACATGAGTAGGACACTTGAAACACCTCAAACATTTGGTTTGGAAGAGGAGAAAAGAGTCAACAAGCTTACAAACCTTTTGCCATATGAAATCACCTCAAAAAATGAGTTTTTGGAGGGGAGTGCTCCCCTATACCTCTTATGGGAGTGCTGGCGCTCCCCCTTACACTGTCTGGGAGTGTTATAAATCTCCTTTGGCCCTTTTGAGGGAGTGTTGGTGCCCTTAGGAGTGTTGGCGCCCCCCTTAAGCCTATTGGGGAGCGCTGTAGCACTTTGATGGCCCTTTTGAGGGAGTGCTACCTATTTTGGGCAGCAGTTGAGTTGTTGAGATGAATGGGGGAAGGATCTTTTCATTCTTGGAAGGTAGTTGGATTCGAATCCCTAGTCCAACCATGATCTTAGGGTAGATCCTCAACTGAAGGAGGCAGATCCTTAACTTCCCCAAGGATATCTCAAGTGGTTAAAGCCTCTCCAAGGCTATATAAGCAAGCTTTCTCATGGTGAAAGGGGACTGGAAAAAGAGAATCACACCAAACTTATGATCTTATAAGTGGTGCTGGAACAAAGATAATTGGGAGGCAAGATACCTATGATCTCATAGGGAGAAATCAGTGAAGTTGTCATCATTCGGATCGAGGATCTTTTGAGCAAGGGGTAGACAAGGAGGACTTGACGAAGCTGCTGCAATTTGTCTATGGCTGTAAGCAATGTTTTGTCCTCATTAATATAATATGCTTGGCTTGTTTCTTTCTAATTCATGTTCAATCTCACATGAATTTGTCTCTTTAGTAGATAGACCTATTTCGGACTAATCTTGATAGAGTAGGAAGTGGTTTTACTATTGTTTGTCTACAAGGCTTATCAAGGAGCGAAAGATTGGAGCTCAACTCGGAGTGTGTAGGGAAAAACATTGGTAAAAGGTACTTCTTTTCTCCTTCCTTCTCACACACTAGTCCACCTAGATATAAAAGGAAGTCAGTGACCATGATAATCACTTTCTATCTTAGAGTTAAGAGTCTAGCTCTTTGAGGAGATCTACCTATCTGCAGGGAGATTTTCCTTCAACAAATATGAACCGTCAAATCACTCTATCTCAGGAACATATCATGACCATCAAATTTCCTAACTACAAATTCATACTAATGCATACTAAATAAAGACACTAACAAACACACTTTTACCTAACGACACATTAGACCAAGTATATCTTAACTAACTCCTAAGTGTCTAAATATCCTAACATCCCCCCTTAATAACAACTTGGGATAGGATCAAAGGATTTACAATAGTGATAGAATAGTTGAAGGAAGGAGGCATTAGAGCCTATTCCCCCTTAATGACAACTTCCTGAACTCCTAACATAGGTCAAATTTTGGAAAAAATCGCTTGTATAAGAGACTTTGTGAAAATGTCTACAACTTGATCTTTTGTAGGGAAAAAGAGCACTTCAATAACTTGATCATGAATGAGATTTGTTATGAAGTGCATGTGTAGCTCGATCTTCTTGTTGCGCTGATTTTTAAATGGGTCTTTGGCGAGATTGATGGAACTCTGATTGTTGCACTAAAGGTTGGTCAGATGTTGTTGTTGAAATCCAAACTCTGAAAGGATCTGTCGAAGCCACAAGGTTTTCTGACTTGCATTTACCGATGCTCAATACTCTTCTTCTACTAAAGAAAGTACAATAACCTATTGTTTCTTACAGGCCAAAGTAACAGGTCTTGAACCAAGTATGAAAACATAACCTGTAGTAGACTTTCGATCATCAGGGTCACTGACCCAATCTGAATCAGAGAAACCAACCAATAAAGGAGTCCCCCCTGAACTGTAATGTAGCTCGAACTGAACTATATCACAAACATAATGAAGTATCCTTTTAGTTTCTTTCCAATGGATTTCATGAGGTGTTTTCATGTACTAGGAAACAAGACCAACAACAAAGTAAATATCATGACGTATATGAGTCAAGTAAAACAGGCTACCAACTAATTGACGTTACAGGGTGGCATCAACTTTGGGAGAAGTACATGTCACAATAAGCTTGACTCCAGACTGGAAGGGAGAAGGGGTTGGTTTATAATAATCCATGTGAAAGTGACGAAAAATTTCACAAGCATACTTAGAAAAATTCCTTCATTGGTTTGCAAAACTTGGAGGCCAAGGAAATAGTGCAAAAAACCTAATTCTGTCATTTCAAATTTCTTCTTAAGGATGGTTTTCACATGGTTTAAAATTTTTGAGTCACTACCAGTAAGGATAAGGTCATAAACATAAAGGAAAGGGATTATGAGATGGATTCCTACTTTATTGGTATAGACATTAGGATCATAATGAAATCTAGAGAATCCAGTGTCAATAAGAAAATTTTCCATTTTGGCGTACCAAGATCAGGGAGCTTGCTTAAGACCATAAAGATATTTCTTAAGGAGACAAATAAGGATAGAGTCATTCTAGACATATCCAGGAGGTTGTTCCATGTATATTTCTTCTTTCAAATATCCATGTAGGAAGTAGGATTTAACATCCATCTGAAGGACCTCCCATTTATGTGAGGCATCAAGGGAAATAACAAGGAAGATGGAATTCATTTTGGTTATAGAGGAAAATATTTCATTGTAGTCAATTCCTTCAACTTGGGAAAATCCTTTTTCAACCAACCAAGCTTTGTGTCTTTCAACACTTACATCTAATGCATACTTAGTTTTGTAGACCCACTTACATCTGACAAGTTTTCATCCTTTTGGAAGAGGTACAAGATCCCAAGTATCGTTGACCATTAAATAGCGCTACTCTTCATTCATTGTTGTATCCCAATCTGGATGACCTTAAGCTTCTGCAAATGTCTCTGGATTGTGAGTCTCTGAAACTTGAGCCAAAAGAGAAGAGGCTCGATGGAACTATGAACGTGTATGACACTGATCTGAAGGATCACCAACAAGATCACCAGTTGCTTCTGATGTTGAACATACCCATCTAGGAAGTTGTGGAGTTGGTGCTCGTTCAAGTTCAAAGGACTTATCTGGAGGAAGGTGAGTACGCAAAGGTGGATTTTAATCCTCACTGTCATCATATGAAGAAGAAACTAGAATAGGAAGAAGAAGGCATAAACATTGAAATTGGATTGCAGGCCGAAGAAGGCACAATTGATGAATTAGGCTTGCAGGCCAAGAGATTTTCATCAAATTTAACATCTCTTCTAATAGTAATTTCATTACAATGTCGTTGAAGAATTCTATAAACATTGACATCTTCAGAATAACCAAAAAATAAACACTTCTCACTTTTAGGCTACAATGCTTTCCTTTTCTCATTAGGAATGTGAGCCCATGCTATACTTCCAAATACATGGAAGTGACTTACATTTGGTTTAGTTTTAGTCCAAGCTTCTTCCAGTGTTATATTTTAAGAGCCTTTTTGGGAGTGTGATTTACTATGTAAGTTGCACAGTTGATTTCTTTCACCCAAAACTTTAGAATTAATCCCTTATATTGCATCATACAATTTTCCATTTCTTCAAATGTGCAATTCTTTCTCTCAGCAACACCATTTTGTTGTGGTGTATATGGAACAGTGTGTTGCATTTGGATGCCCTGTGTAGTGCAGTAAATTGTAAAATTATTGTTCACATATTTACCTCCATTATCTATTCTTAACTTTTAAATTTGATGTCTAGATTGTTTTTATACAAGGGTCTTACAGGACAAAAACTTGTCAAAAACTCCGCTCTTAAGTTTTAATAAGTAAACCCAAGTACGTCTGGAAAAGTCATCAATGAAAGTTAAGAAATACTTGCACCCAGGAAAAGAAGGAGAAGAAAGTGGACCACACAAATCATTGTGAACAAGCTACAAAGGGTCCGAGGTGTGCCAAGAGGCACATTTTTCAAAAGTGTCTCGATGATGTTTTCCAAGAACACAACCGACACAAACACCATCTCTGCATGAAACAAGAGGAAGACCAATCACTATTTTTTTTATTACATAGTTGTTGGAATGAGAGATAGTTTATATTACCAAACCACTCATTCCAAAGTTTTCTCAAGTCATCGCTATGAGAAACAAAAGCTGATGAAAAATATGATGACCCAAAGTTGGAAAACTTGTACAACTTGGTAATATCATCAACAATTCCAGTTGCAAGAACATGCTTAGGATATTTTAGATCCTTGATTACAACTTGTTGAGGTGAAAACTCTATGGTTTTACCTTCACCTAAATGAGTGATTTGATATATTAATAGAAGGTTACAAGAAAGACTTGGAACACATAATACATCATTGAAATGACCATTTTCTACTTGAACTATTCCAAATACTTCAACACTAAGATATCTATCATCACCAACAAATATTTTCTTGGTGTTACATTCATTTAGAGTAGAAAATGTGTCTCTATCCTTAGCCATATGATAAGATGCTCCAGAATCAATAAGCCACTCATAAAAAGAAGAAGTAGAAGTTGTATTGAAGGAGAAACCAGAAGCAGAAAGTGCATGTCCATGAGAAGAAGAAGAAGTAGTAGAATCAATATTGATGTTGTGCTTCTTCATCGCTCCTTCTAAAGCTGCAATCTTATTGAAACATTTGGACTCATCATGACCATCTTTATCACAAAAGTTGCAATCTCTGTCACTCTTCTTACTTTTATATTTTTCTCATTTGTCACCATTAGGAGCTGAAGCTGTCTGAGTGGGTTTGGGACCCTTATATTGCTTGTTGTTGTGGCGAGGATGTTGCTTCTTGGGATTATTGGGTTTATCTTTATGATGGACGAATAAGGATTTGTTGGAGGTACCTGCAGTGTTGATCACTCCAAGTTGTACAAGATTATCTTTCTTTGTAATCAAAGCATCACAAAAGTTCTCAGGACTGGGTTTTTTATAAGTTGTCCCTAGAGCCTCTTGCATGGCATAAAAGTTAGATACAAAAACTGAATATGCACTACGTAGATTAGAAATAATAATATAGATGCAACGATCTTGTTCTATATTTATATTACATTCTTCACATAAATTTTTTAGTGTTTTAAACAGGGATAGATAGTCTTCAATGCAAGAAATGTCATTTGGACTTAATTTCAATACTTGATTTTCTAACTATTGTGCTCGAATAATATTGTGTTTACCAAACACATATTCAATCTTGTCCCAAGCTCCTTTTGGTTGATCAATTGATTGAAGGTGGAACCTTGAATCAGGAGAGATGGACATTCTAATTAATCCACGTGCTTCTTCATTCCTATTATCCTATTTGACTTTCTTATCAGCATCAGTGGGTATTTTTTCCTTTCCCAAGGTAATATGGTACATGCCTTTACTTCTTAATAAATCCCCCATATGATATTTCCATTGGAAGTAGTTGGTGTTGTTAAGAAAGAGATTACTTGTATAAGCCATATTAAATATGCATATAATATGGATTTAAAAACTGAAATTGATGATCTCGATGGAAATATCTCGAAAATTTAGGCAATTTAAAAAAAAATGGCATTGAAAACGGACTTCGGATGTGAGAGTTATGCCCTTTTTAAAAAGGACATAAATGGTATCCAAAGGACCACGTGGTGGTGTAAGTTGCTTTATGAAGTGACCCACTTTTATAAAGAGAAGTGGGGACCACTTTTACAATGAAGTTACTTTATAAAAAAAAATCTCCATGCAAAATAAATAACTCTAAAATAAAATATTAAAAGTACTTATAGTGATTCACTTTTATACTTGAGAGACTTGAAATCAAGACCTCTTACTTAATACGACAAATTTTAACCAAATGGTCTAGAAAAACATATTGTAACGTTTACCAAGAGGATTGTTGTTGTTGTTGTTGTTGAAGACAACCTTGGAGAGCATGCTAAAAAAAAACTATTTTCACACAAGAAAAAAATTTCGCTTTTCGATGACAACAAGGGTTAGATCTCGGTTAGATTACCTAGAAGATGCACCTTTTCCTATATGTTTCTGATTTTCCAAGATCGCACAGGGAACGAGGAAAACAACATACACATATATAAAAGAGTAACAACCCAAAAATAAATAATATAAAACAAAAATAATACTCTGCAAATTTTTTTAAAATGCATATTAAAGCTTTATACCTCTAGATCTGACAGAAATGGTCATATATTGGAAAAATGAAAACCTTTTTGAGTAAAAATAAAAGTGTTCCTGATTGAAATGAGCACTCTGGACGCAATGGAATAGTCCTATCAGGAAAAAAATATATGGAAATGATAAAAAATGGATATGAGGAAACTAGGCTTCATGATCTTGATCTACAATAAGAGCAGGTCTTCAAACATGATCTGATATCATGTTCGACCACACAGGTATTCCAACAGAGGAAAAAAACCTTCAGTGATCACTCACACAACCATATAAAAGATCAACACACCGATATTTTAATGTGGTAAAACCCCTACAGGGAAACATCTATGGCCCCAACTAACGCAACCACTTGGAGCAGTTTATTAATACAAAACAAAACGATTACATAGAGATTTTACAAGATATTTTCTCACAATCGATCATCGGAAAATGACCCTCCATGCTCTTTAAATAGATATCATGGACCAATCAGGTGTTAAGCCATGGATCAATGGTCATTAAGATCGAGGAGAATATGAACCATCAGATCACTCTATGTTGGGAACATATCATGACCATTAGATTTCCTAACTACAAATGAATACTAATGCATACTAAAGAAACACACTTTTACCTAATGATGCATTATACCAAGTAGATCTTAACTAACTCCTAAGTGTCTAAATATCTTAACAAAAATATCATACTTAATAAATTAAAAACAAAAATCTACTTTATGTTAACATACACAAAGTTATGCGGAAACATACAGTAAATAAAAACATGTGTAACATACAGTATGTAATTAAACATATATAAAGAGTACTTATCTTTTTAAGAAGGCCACCAACTACATGCAAAATTTCCTTGAACCTTCCATCCTTAGACCACGTTGCTCCAAGCTATCAGTAGTGGGTCACACCAGCTAGGAATAAACTCCACCTAGGGTAAAGGGAATCCTAGGCTAAGATGAGGTTAAAAATGTTAGCCTCTTTCTCATATACAATCATTAAGTCTTAATATACCACCTTTTTATATTTTACATACTAGGATATATTTGTTATCCTAAGTGTGTTTCTAGATTCCTATATTGTCTCCTCCTACCTTATCTCCTGATGACATGTCTATGTGAGAACAATTGAGGTTGTTTCATTATTGTATTATATATTTGTATCATTAAGATGAATACAAATTGAGAATTATGGCTTGAGGCCTTTTCCGCCAATATTTTTGTCCTAATATTCTTGTGTTCAATTTATTCAATTGGTATCAGAGCACTTATCATCTTAAGGGCCTAGTGACACCATGGCAGTTTTCCATGGAAGATGAGATTGTGCAGTTTGGTGTAAAAGAAGATTCCAAGCATGGAAGATATGGTACAATGATTGTCTATTGTTTAAAGATTTATTTTTTGCAAAGGACACTTGCATATTGGAAGAAGAATAAGAGATCCTTCATTTATCACCCACCTATCCGAGTCACGGATCTAAAGCAAGGAAGATGCAGATCTACTGTATTGGTTGCATAAAAAGGAGGCACATATCTAAAATTCAATACACAACGTCCAAGATTCAAAACCATGTGCTGAATATAGCTCAAATCCACTTGTATAAATAATATTGTGTGTTCTTCTCTGGGTCAGTGAATGCTCAATCCTTAATCCTTTATTATGCCCACTGGTGTCCTTTATTATGCCCACTGGTATGAGATCAATGGTGATTGGTATGTTAGTAGTTTTCAATTTTTTTTCTTAAGAAAAGCACTGCAATTTTTATGCCATCTGCAGACTCATTGATCTATTATTATCTTCAAAGTTTTTTTAGTTATGATGTCTGATCGAATTATGGCTGGGTATTTTCAGTCTGTAATTTTTTCCGATTTTTTTTTAACTATTTGCCTATTTCCTCACATTTTTGTTCTGTGATCTACTTTCATCGGATTATCGATCTAATACAAGATTTGGTATAGAATGGCACATAAATTTCTAAATCGATCCGTCTAGCTGAGAAATTAAGTGTCTTGTGTGTCCCCAAAATTCATCTTTGAAGAACGATCCTAGCGATCCAACGATTTTACTGTGCAATGATTCCAATTCCATATTTCTTATCTTCAATATCCCATGCGATGATCCTTTCCTAGGATTCAATCAAATTTCATCCAAGAAAATAATGACATATATTGCATACAGGTGGTCACAGTTCATAAAATATCTGAAAATACAAAACTCATTTGAAAATTCATCCACTGGATAGATGCATACAACGACCAATAATTTTCCATCAAAATGAATCTAAAAATAAATTCGCACAATGAATCACATACAGTAGATCCAAATAATGTCGAGCATAAATTTTGTAGCAAATCGCTCAGTGAATCGCCCAAATTAATCTTGACTGGAGAGTCTGCTACGAAAAATATTGGAAGAAATCATTTTCAAAAAGATAAAAGAAAAAATTAAATCCCTTCCCAAATCACCCTTCTAGAATTGTTTTGGCATATGTGAGTTCTAGAATTGAAAACGTATTCAAAAAGATGGAATCAATTTTGGATTAATAGACATCCATTATTCCATGCTTAAGAATTAAATTCATGAGATCTTATTGTTGGTCACTATAATTTCTTATTTAATCTAAACAATCAAGTGCTACATAAATTGTCAACCCAGGGAAGTTTGTTTATTTCAAAGGTAACCACGCACTATATATGCTTAATCGCAAAAGCAACCTAGAGTTGTAGTAAGAACTATATCAATCACACTTGCCTTGAACAAACTGAAGTCCTAACTTGAATTACAGGAAAGCAATCTATCTATTGCAGAGCTCAAAGTTTAAAGAAATGATTAATTTAAGAATCCTGGATTACATTAAAATAACAACAAGATACTGCAACAGGAAAGACCAACTATTCTGTAACCAGAGAACAAAACCCTAATTATCAATAAGGAATCTTCAACACCTGTTTTCGATCATCACACTTCATGAACTCATTGCTTGACTGAAACAATTGGCACACATTGAAGACTAACTAATTCTTAACAGAGAACAGGACCCTAATTCCTAAGCAGGAATCTTCAGCACTAGTCTCTGATTAACACACTCATTAAAATAATTGAAGACTAACTATTTCTAACAGAGAACATGACCCTAATTCCCAGGCGGGAACCTTCAGCACCAGTCTCTGATTAGCACACTCATAAAAATAATTGAAGGCTAACTATCTCTAACAGAGAACAGGACCCTAATTCCCAAGCAGGAACCTTCAGCACCAGTCTCTAATTATCACACTCATGAAAATAATTGAAGGCTAACTATCTCTAACAGAGAACAGGACCCTAATTCCCAAGCAGGAACCTTCAACACCAGTCTCTGATTACCAAGATTTCATAAATTCGTCACACATGATTGCTAAATAAAATGATTAACAGTTACCCAAGTATGAATCGCATGAAAACAATGTAACGTTCAATAAAGCATATTTTTTCAGCAGGACAGAGTTCAATAAAGTAGTGTTTCAGCAAAGCAAAATTCAATAAAGTAGTAAAACAGAAATTAAACAGAGGTCACACCAACACACTACAAAACTAACAGGTGAATCTTGTGAAGAAGGTGGACCCTCCCGTCACACAAGATTCCCCTGAAATGAAAAATCTAGAGAGAAATGCTCAGAACAGTCTTTTATTCATCTATCAATGTATCATTTTACAATCTGAAATGAAGTACGTCCTTCTCTGTAAACCCTTCTTAGTACAAAAAATGGAGATTCTCGAATGGTGATTTCCTCTTATTTAAAGAGGAGAATCCCTTCGATACAATTGATCAACAAATTACAGGTGTATATCTGAGTCCTATTCTTAGTCAGATCGACTTTCTAACTGGAATAGGATATCCTAGTCTCCCGCAACAGAATGCTATTACAAGTGTTGAGTGAGGTGTTGCTGTTGCGGCTGGAGTAACAACTTCTTTATTTGTTTCTTGTTATTATTTTTTTATGTTGTTTCAGCATCGCAAATCGCGGGTTGTTTCAACCACAGGATTTGGGTTCTGATTGTTTCAGCACTTCTTAGGTAGCAACGATGGTTTATGCTAGGCTCACGGTGCAGCTGTTGTAGTCAATCTATGTGAGTTTTTGTTCAACATCGTTGACCACGTACTGTGTAACAAATTTCTCTATGTTTCAACATCGTTGACCATGGACTATGTAACATCTTCCTCTATGTTTCAACATCATTGACCAAACATCTTCTTATGTGTTTTAGCATCGTCAACCATAGACTGTGTAACACCTTCTTCTGTGTTTTAGCATCGTCGACCATGGACTATGTAACAACTTCTGTGTTTCATCATCGTCGACCATGGATTGTGTAACAGCTTCTATGAGTTTTTGTTTCAGCAACAGGCCTCAAATGCTAATATGTAGTTTGAACTGTTTCATCACTTATACATTTCTAATCAATGGTTAAGTACGAGAGTGATGTAAAATTATATGCAAAATAGATTAAACATATAGTAAAGAGAAGAGACGTTGTATACCTTTGGAAAGATAGGGTAAAGCGATAATATGAATCTAAATGTAAGTGAAACAAGAGTGTAATGGTGGCACAAAGTATGGGAGAAAAGGTACATTGTGTGGTCCTAACATCCCCTCCAACTTAAAATGTTGCATGTCCTAGGCAAATTCACTCTGAATCAGAATATGAATACCGACTCTGAGCGTGCAAGTTACTCAAGCAGTAGTTGTGGGAGGTGCTATCTGTTGGAGCTCTGAACCCTTGGACACGTTGTAACCTTTGCCAAGCTATTGTTTTTGTCTTCTTAGGAAACTTATAATGGATTTGATATCTCTCTACTGGCAACCATAGGATAGGAAAATAAAACTGGTACCCTATCCATCTTTCAGCACATTGTTGAACACACTGGATGTAGTTAGGTACCCTAGAGATTTCTATCTCAAGATTAGTAGGGATAAAAGGATCATGTTCCTGTCTTTTCTCAGTAGATTGTTGCCAAAACAAGTTGTTTTCCTGTAGGGTAGCAATCTCTGTGGATCTGATGAAGTGTTGACAATCCTGAAGCACTGTTGATTGTAGTTGTTGAACATGTTCAGTCATCCCTGGTTTCTTTAAAAACTAATAATATTATGTAACAAAGGTGGCTGCATTTTGTGGTTATGGCCTTATCCAGAGAAGGCATTTATCCTCATTGTGCTTGGCAGCCAGGAAGTCATCCTACCATGTAATCTAATTGTGGAGAAAGGAGGTGAATGCCCGAATCTGGATGCCACCGACAAGAGGATTAATGTTAAGATGCCTGTTCTCAAGGATGGCCTCATTATGAAAATATGCCTCATAGAGGAGGTGTTGATCCATAGCAGAGGCTTCTGCAAAGGTTTTGACAAAGTCTGTTGGGTGTAACACTCCATGGGGTCTTCCTTCTGTGATTGATTTGATCTGAAACCATGTAAGTTGTTCCATAAGGAACAAGGAGTAATTGCAAGATGGTTTCCTTGCAGTCAATAGCTTTTGTGCCAAGTCAAATATTAGGAGCACTCTGCCTTTTAGCTCTTTATTTTGTTTCTTAAGGGTACGAGCTTCCTGGTGTGTATACTCCAAAGCTTCCCAATTTGAGTAGGTATGATTTATCCAAATTTGTCTGTGCTCTTGCAGGATTTTTGTCCTGTGTAGCAGCATACTCTTTTTTCCATTTCTGTATTATTGCTTGCTCATCCCATGGCTGAGTTTGTGTTTCAGTGTTGCAAGTAGTAGGATGAGGTAAGGTATGAGTATATTGTTCCACAAAAGTGTGAATATTGATCTGGCTAGGAGGGGAAGATTCCTCAATAGGCACTGTTTGTACAACTTTGTTCACAAAAGCAGGGGTTTTGGATTTGACATTTGTTGCAGGAACGGGCTCAGTCTTATTCTTGGGAGGTCCTGCTGGTTCTTGTGTAACAACAAAGTGTTCTTATTTAACTGCAAAAGTTGAAGGTGCAGGGGGAGCTCCTGGTATTAGAATTTGAGTTATTTTGTAGCTTTCTTGATAGTAGATATCCCCACATTGACTGCACATGTATTCTTTACACGGGCTCTCTATTGTAGTCCCCTCTGACATGGTTGCTATGTGAGATAGGGTGTGCAAGTTAATTTCCTTCTCATATGCTTCTTTTTCCATGGCTAGCTCTTGCTTGTAGGCTTTCAGTTCAGACCTTAGGAACTCATTTTCTTACAAGAAAGAGGCCATTGTTGGTTCTGGTTGAGGGATGACTGGTTCTTGTGTAGCAGTCACAACCTCACTAGCTGGTTCTTGTGGAGCAACTATAGTAATGGTAGCCGATTCATGTGTTTCAGCTTCTTGATGTAAGGAAAGTAATGTTGCAGCACCCTGGACCTCTGAGTCTTGTATCTCAGTATCAGTATCAACAACTGGTTCTTGTGCTTCAGCTGTAGCTGGTTCTTGTGTGGCAGCCATGGCTGGTTCTTGTGTTTTAGCTATAGCTGGTTCTTGTGTGGTAGCTATGGTTGGTTCTTGTGTTTCAGCCACTGAATGAGTAGCTGGTTCTTGTGTTTCAGCTACTTGATTTGAAACAGATGATGTTGCAACACCCTGAGCATATGGTTCTTGTGTTTCAGTGCCTGTGGATGGAATAGGAAAATATTACAGCATTTGGGAGGTTGGAGATGTATTGGGTATTAGTCGGATAGGTTGGGGGTATAGGGCAGTGGCAGTAGTGGTTGCCCTTGTTGAGGCCCTTGTTAGTTTTCTTTGTAAAAGGGGAGGAAAGAAAGGAATTTGCTTTCGTTTTTGTGGGGGTTTTTCCTCAATGATGGGGCAAGGAGAAATGTCTGGCTCAGAATCATCGCTAAGAATATGAAGGGTAGGAGTGGATGATTCTGGTAAAATGTGGGGTGGGCTTGGTATGGTAGGGGGGTTAATTGGACTGATTGGTTCTGTAGGCAGACTGTTAGGTATTTCTGGAGAGTCTGGAGGGTTTTGTGGTTGTTGTTCCTGAAGATTTTCAGGAATTTCGACGGCTTCTTGTGGGTCTATAGGTGGGTTGTTTAGTGGAAGGTTTTGTTGGGAAAAACTCTTTTGGATAAGAAATTGAACGAGACAGTGATGGGTGAGTGAAAGGGTGGGGTCTTTATCCTTTTTACAGTAGTGCGACATATTTTTAAGACAACCGAGAAAATAATAAGGAATGTTCACGAATCTATTATGCCATAAATGAGACAACAGGACAAAATCATGTTGGTAAACTACCTGGTACCGGCCTTTGCAGGTAAGGTAGTGTTTGACGAATTTTGCAACTTTTGGCCATGGGGGTGGCAACAAGCTGAGTCAGACACCCCAACCTTTAGGTTCAATTTGTTCCCCTGGCAAGAGGAAATCCTGCTGGGCATTCAGGATGATGTGTTTACGGTTGAACATGCGAATGCCATTGGTAGGGAGACCCGAAACCTGCGCTATATCTTCTTCTGTAACTGAAATTTGAACCCCTTGAATGATGGAATGGTCTTCCTGAAGATTTTGAGCAAACTGGAGAACCTATTGTTGATCATACCACTGGAGTCTCTGAAAGTACTCGAGCCATCCTGCCTGCAGAAAAAATTGATAGGCTATTGGATAGTGTTCTAACAAGGTTGTCGTGTTTGTACCATATAAAAGAGCCTCCCATGGCTACCAACTTGGTAAAAATACACCATCAAAGAGTTGAGTAACAACTTCTGTGCAGAGTAAGTTTTTCGAGTGGAGGCATGCAAATGGTGGTGAAACAAACAAACGAATGGTAAATAGGAATGGCGGTGGTGAATTCGTGTGAAATGATGGTATAAAAGTTTGATATGTCCTCCCCCCCTCGTCAAGTGCGGCTAATAATGATTTCACGCGAGTGGTCATAATGATTTGGAATCTTCTCACTAACTATAGCTTAACTGTATTACATAAAAATAACATACCTCGCCTTTACCTTCTGATTCATGCTGCAAACAAAATATAATGCATGTCCATGATAGTTCTGCAGTGGTCGTGGCGGAGACTTTTGATTTGTTAGATGAATTGTATCAAGGATTTATTGACTGGAAGGACAAAATGTAGTATGAGAGAACAAAATCTTGCTGACAGATAATGTTGAAAAGTTGGTGTTTCAGCAATAGAAAAGAAAGGACGAAAAGTTGCTGACAATGGTGTTTCAGCAACAGAAAAGAAAGGGCGAAACAATTGTTGGACGGTGTTGTTTCGTCAATGGAAACTGTGAATAATTGTTGAACCGTGGCAATGGGAAAATGGTGAAAGGTTGTTGAACAGTGATAGGGGAAAATGGTGTGGAGTTGCTTAAAGTGGTGTTTCAGCAATGGGGAAATTCAAAAAGTCACTGAACAGTGGTGTTTCAGCAATGAAGAAAGTTAAAAAGTCACTGAACAGTGGTGTTTCAACAATGAAGAAAGAGCAAAGAGTTGCTGACAGTGATACCGGAAAATGGTGTGGGGTTGCTGACACTGGTGTTTCAACAGTGAAGAAAGAGCAAAGAGTTGCTGACAATGGTGTTTCAGCAATGGAAAAGCTTGCTTCTTTGTGAACTAGGATCGTCCTTTCCTAGTGGCCTTTGCTTTGCTCAGGAATCTACAAAAATTGATTGTAACATGGTATTTCTGGATAGGGGTTATTAGTAAATAAAATCTAATCTAATACTAAAGAAATTAACTTAAAAATAATTAATTGCAATGAGGGGTAGGAGCCCCCTCTAAAAAGAGGTAATGAGAGTCTGCCACACATGTGGCCTTAAAATCTTCTTTGGAAATAGGGCGCTGGTACAGACGGAGCCGATGACCATTTACAAGTAACGGTGTTTTAGAGTCATCGATTGTGAGGAGACTTACTATTCCATTGGGGAAAACAGTGTCTACTTCGTAGGGTCCAAGCCATCTTGTACGCAGTTTTCCTTGAAATTCTTTGAACTGAGAGTCATACAGTAGGGCCCAATTACCTTTTTGGAACTGCTTATTCTTGATATTTTTATCATGCCATTTTGATCTTTGTTGTTGCATCATAGTTGTCTGATGAATGGCATCTAGTCTTTTCTCATCCAATTCATTAAGCTGCTGCAACCTGGTTGTCTGTGCATCGGTCAAATCAAGGTTGACAGCTAAAGCAGTCCTTAAGGTTTTGATTTCAAATTCCATAGGAAAGACAACACTCTTTCCATACACTAATTCATAGGGAGAGAATCCTGTAGTATTTCTCCAGGTAGTTCTGTAGGCCCACAATGCTTCAGGAAGCCTATAGGACCAATCCTTTATGTTTTCCTTCACTGTTTTTGTGAGAATGGATTCTATTACTTTGTTTGTTCTTTCCACCTGTCCATTGGCTTGGGGGTGGTATGTTGTAGTCATTCTATGTTGGATATGATATTTTTGAAGGGTGGCTTTGAAACCATGAGAATTGAAAGGAGGTCCTCCATCTGTAACTAATTCTCTTGGCACTCCAAATCTGATGAAGATGTCTTAAAATAGGACATTTATAACTGATTCTTTGATTGTTCTATGGAGTGCCTTATCTTCCACCCATTTAGTCATATAGTCTGTGCAGACCACTATGTAAGATTTTTGATTGGATGGGGGGTTAATGGGTCCTACAAAGTCTAAGGCCCATCTTTCAAATGGTTAAAGTACTATCTGGGGGTTTCATGGAATTTCAACTCTATGATTAGGTTGGCCCACTCTTTGGCAGCTATCATAGGCCCAGACATATTTCTTTGCATCTTTGAAAAGTGAGGGCCAATAGTACCCCATCCTGAGAATTTTATGTGTTGTTCTCTTATTAGCAAAATGCCCTCCACAAGGGCCATCATGACAAGATTTTAGTAGATCATAAACCTCATCTTTTCTAATGCACCTTCAGGTTTCTTGATCAGATCCTGTATGGAAAAGACACCCACTTATCCAACTATACCGAGCACTTTGTTGAATGATTCTTCTTTTCTCTCGGTGGGATAGGTGTGGTGGTAACTTCCCTGCAACCAAGTAGTTAGCAATGTATGCATACCAAGGTGAGTGAGTAGAAACTGCAAATAGATATTCATCAGGAAATGAATCATCTACTGGGGTATCATCATGAGGTGTCAACCGAGAAAGGAAATCAACAACTACATTTTATTTTCCTGGTCTATCTACAATTGTAATATCAAATTCTTGCAATAACAGTAACCATCAGGTGACTCGAGCATTTGTGATAGGTTTGTTCATTAAATATTTGATAGCTAAGTGATCAGTATGGACAAAAGTAGAGTAGCCAGTAATGTAATGTCTAGATTTATTAATAGCATAGATAACTACTAAGAATTCCTTTTCGGTAACTGTATAATTGAGTTCAGCAGGAGTCATATTCTTGCTGATGAAATAAATAGCATAAGGGAGATGATTTTCTTCTTGTCCCAAAACAACTCCTATTGCAGTATCTGAAGCATCAAAGGATATATGAAAGGGAAGTGTCCAATTAGGTCCTCTAAGAATAGGAGTTGTAGATAACTGATGTTTAAGTGTATTAAATTCTTCCTAGCAAGAATTAGTCCATTTGAATTTAGCATTTTTCATCAATAACACAAACAGGGGAGAAGCTATTTTGAATTTTTTTTTGATAAATCTTCTGTAGTATCCAGCATGTCCTAGAAAACTTCTTACCTTTGTTTGGGTTTTGGGAGTAGGAAGATATTTAATGACCTATATCTTGGATGGGTCTACCTGAATTCCTTGAGATGAGATCAAATTTCCAAGCACTATTCCTTCACTCATCATCATATGGCATTTTTCTGTACTTAAGGAGAGTTGGGCTTGTATGCATCGTTTAATCACTTTCTCAAGGTTTTGTAGTGCTTCCTGAAAAGAAACACCATAAGTAGTAAAGTCATCCATAAAAATTTCCATAGAGTCATTAAGCATATAAGAAAAGATTCCTATAACTTCTCTTTGGAAGGTTGTTGGTGCATTACATAGTCCAAATGGGAGAATTCTATAAGCAAAGGTTCCCCAAGGGCTAGTAAAAGTGGTTTTATCTTGATCTTGGGGTGCAATATTGATCTGGTTATACCCATTGAAACCATCTAAAAATGAGAAAAAATTCTTCCCTAACAAATTGTCTAACACCTGATCAATGAATGGTAATGGAAAGTGATCTTTTTGAGTAGCTTTATTTAAGGCTCTATAATCCACACATACTCTCCATTTCCCCTTTTTCTTAGGAACTATTACCAACGGGGAAACCCATTCACTGTCTGATATGGGATAAATAAACCCTGCATCAAGCAATTTTTTTAGTTATTCTTTAAGAATTTCTCTTAAATTGGGGTTCATTTGTCGTTCAGATTGGCAGATCGATCGACAATCTTCCTTAATATATATTCGATGAGTACATAATTTGGGAGAGATTCCTTTCATATCTGTATAATCCCATGCGAATGCTTCTTTATTTTCTAGAAGTAACTTCATTAATTGTTGTGTTTCAACATCTGTCAGATTAGGGTTTATGTTCAGTGTTTTGCCAGGTTCAATTTCCACTGGTATGCTTTTAGAAGAGATGGTGTTAGATGTTTGAGGTGGGTTTTTTGAGTTAAGGTTTTCTTGATTATCAGACTCCAACAGTGAAGATAGTTGGTTATGAGTTTCTGGAGTTATAGAGGAGGTTTCACAAATAAAATTATTAATTAATTCATCCTCGATGGAGTATTTAAGGCTTAGAGCTTGTCCGATAGTCAAAATGGATTGTGTAAGTTGATAGTCAAATTCTACCCACACAAAATTATCATTATTAATCAGAGGTGTAGCGTGAGGGTAGAGGGTAAGTTGTTTAGTTTCGTAACTATTGTAAATTGTCATTGAACTTGATCTACAACTGATAAAAGCATCTGTTGTGGCTAGCCAAGGCCTGCCCAAAATTAGAGAGTGGCCCCCCAACTTTGTTTTAGGTTGTAGTACCACAAATTCAGCTGGATAATTCCAGGATTCCACTGAGATAATTAGGTCTTCAATGACTCCCTCTGGTTTAATTGTGGATCGGTCAACTAATTCTAGGATAGTTGGGGTGTCTCTGACTTCATTTTGCAGTTGTATCAGTTGTAAGGTTTCTAGAGTCATGATATTGATAGCGGCACCTAAGTCTACTAGGACTCGAGGGATTATCATTTTTCCAACTTGTACTGAGACGGTAGGGTGGCCGGGATCACCATATTTAACTGGGGGGCTTTACCTGACATTAGTGCAGACAAGTCTCCCATAACATGGACTGTGAGGGGATCCTTAATTTTCCTACCAGGCTTCTTAACACAAATGTCTCGCATCGTCCTGGCATAGATTGGTACATCTCAGAGTGCTTGTAGTAGAGGAATTTTGACATACAAATTTTGTAATTCCCCTAGAAGATTGAAATCTGGTGGATCAGGCGTTTTAGTCAAAGATAAACGCTCAGGAAATGTTGGTTTTGTTGTTTCAACAGCCTTGTTAGAGGATGATTGTACCTCTTCAGGTGCATCATACTCTTTTGTTTCCTCTTTATCAGAAGATGTAACATCTTCTATGGTAGGTTCTAGTATTCTCCCAGATTGTAAATGAATATCGTTGCATTGTGCAGGGAGAAGAGAAAGTGTAGGCTGGTTATGAATATCAATGCACTGCACAAATTTATTATTGGAGTTAGGGTTAGGTTGTACAGGTAGCTGGGGTCTCATTATTTGATTGTTTGGTGGAGTACCTGGTGGTAAGGAGAGTGGTTGTAGAAATTGTAATTGAGGTAATTGATTTGGGAAGGGGAGTTGTTGTCCTCTCCAATTTGGATTCCATTGGTTTTGATATGGTTGTTGTTGTTGTGGAGGCCAAGGAGTCCACATTGATGGATCAACAAAGGGTCAGTTAGTTTGTTGCATGGGTGGGTAATTCATTTGATTAGGATATTGCATTTGATTATAGGGAGGGTAACTCATTTGATTGAAAGAAGGATAATTATTCCAATGATTAGAATATGTAAATGGCATGCTAGGATTCATACCTTGTCCTTGCAGTTTCCATTGCCTTCTTTGTGTCAATAGATAGACAACTTCAGCTTTTTCGTTCGTTGGTTGTAATGCTGCCTTGATCCCTGGTAAAGATGGACATTGTTGAGTTTCATGATCTTTATCACAGATGGTGCAGATTTGATTTTTTTCCAATGGACATTCCCTTCGTGGGTGCTTGTCTCTACATTGAGAACAAAAGATGGACAGGGCTACTTCTGCTTCTGCTTGCTTCTTTTGAATCTGCAGGGTGTCAATTTTCGAGGAAAAATAGCTTAACATTTTAGTTTTGAAACCTTCAAGTAAATTACCTATCTCGGCTCTTGTTGCTCCCCCCACTGGCCGATTTTTGGACTCTTGAAAATGTGGTGTCCCTGTTGTTTGATCTATTTCTTGAAGCTCCTCTTGAACATCTTTTGCATAAATTAACAATTTCATCGTATGATTCCTTAGATATGTCCCCTTTTCCAAGCATATTCAGCATATCTAGACAGTCATCCCTTACTCCTTTTAATAATATAGTTTTGAGAATATCTTTACTAACATTGGGGTGACTAGATCTTTGTAGATTATACTGTAGCCTTTCTACAAAGTCCTCCAGATTTTCATCCTCTTTCTACATCATCTTAAATAGCTCCTCCCTCTTTTCTCTTGTTTGGAAATAGTCCTGGAATTTATTCAGGAATTTATGTTTCATTTGGTCCCATGTTGTGATTACATGGCCTCCAAGACTCATGAACCATCTTACTGCATTTCCTTTTAATGTTGCTGGAAATAGCTTTAATTTTTGAGCATTGGAAATGTAATCATAACTTCTGCATAATATATCAAACTCAAAAAGGAATTCATCAAGATCTTCTGAAGACAAACCATGAAAATTAGGTAGTGCTGAGAGTGGAATGTTCTTCATGGGG
>ML782100.1:342596-361772 GCA_009831015.1 Picea engelmannii | reverse complement strand
TACTTATGAACATAATGGGCCGGCTCGTGATGAGACCTCCCATCCTCTTGGTTAGGTATTGCATTTATTTATTTCATTTTTCTTAGGGTCCCTTAGTTTCTTATCGAGAGGCTTTTTATTGCCTTCTCGGGGATCCCCTGGGCAAAGAATCTCTAGGTTTTATTTTCCTATGGCTTTTATCTTTTACCAGCTGCTTTTACCTCCTGTTCTTTTAGCCCCTTCTTCCCACAAGACAAGATGTAACCTGGAAGGTCATCCTAATGGCCAGACTAGGGGAATGGGATGGATGAGCGGGATACAAGATGGAAAAGTGATAATATGGTGGGAGCGGACGATGGCTCTGCAAACCCCCCTTGGTGGCTAACCAAAACCCATGAATACTGGCTTGCTAAGTTACCCCATCAATCACCCCAACAATGGTCAAGAGGATTAGTGTAAGATCCAAGCAGTCATTCGAAATGAAAGGAAACCAATGCATATATAAGAAGGTTATAACGATCAAATACGACACATACCATGATACCTCAGACCAATTACCTCATGGAGCAAGAGTCCTCTCTGATGCAAGTCCAGGCCGGTAGTGATGGAAGCTGGTACTGCTGACAGGAAAAAGCTGGCTAAAACGAAGAAATATGGGCCCTCCAGGGCCATGATCAAGTTGATCCTGCTCTCGGTACTCCATGTCTAGGACCATGTGGGCCTCGAGACATGATCTCCTAGTTATCCCTAGATATCGGGGATAACAAGCAACATGCCTCAAATGCTAATCTGCAGTTTGAACTATTTCAACACTTATACATTTATAATCAATGGTTAAGTACGAGAGTGATGTAAAATTATATGAAAAATAGATTAAACATATAGTAAAGAGAAGAGACGTTGTATACCTTTGGAAAGATAGGGTAAAGTGATAATATGAATCTAAATGTAAGTGAAACAAGAGTGTAATGGTGGAAAAAAGTATGGGCAAAAAGGTACATTGTGTGGTACTAACACTTATATGTCATAAGGTATGCATATTACCATAAAATGTATGAGGAGAAACATAAGAGAGCAAGAGAGATAGTGAGTGCTTGGAAAGAGAGTAAGTGCTCATAAGTTTTATTATATTTATATATATTGGTTTAATTTTTAAGAATAGGTTTGAATGTGGTGAAAGATGAATTCTAGGGTGATGCTTTTACTTATGAAGCTAATGAATAATTAAATTATGCATTAGATAAGGAATTTTCTCTCCCATACTTGCAATGCTAGGGATTATGAAACTGATTGTTGTGTAAGGTTGCCATCAAGGGGCATTTTGGGTTTAAATTTCCCTATGCTTAGAATTGTAAAGGGATATTTTTATCTTTCCATAAGTGTGTAAGATGGCATAAAGGGGGCAATTATTTTTCCTTTGATGCACATGTTATAAGTGGTTTTTGGATATATCCACTAGTGCACATTTTAGGCATGTTGCCTTAAATTTAAAATTGATATCACAAGTTTGTAAAAGGGTTCCTAGTCCAATTTTTTTCCCTTCAAGAAATGATCTTAAGTGTGAGAATCGGTTGTATTAAGAAAATAATTATAATAAAATATATATTGTTTTTGGATCTTGTGTCCTAGATTCGCCCGAAATAGCATAAGGGAATCTTAGGAACACCTTGCATTGTGTGCGATGGTGAAATATTTCTTGAATGTTTTCATAGTGTTTTGTGTCTAGTTTTGACACTACTCTTATAATTTGTGTAAGCACACAATTAATTCCATTCAAGCACAATCAAGCACTTAATTAAGAAGTGAAGAAGATATTAGATTAGCAATCACATCAACATTGGACACATCAAGCTCATATTCAAGGACTCAAAGAATCATCAAATTTGAAGATCAACTCAACTTTGAGATCAACATTTATTATAAACTTGCAAATAGTATTTTTTGTAAGTAATCAAGATCAACTATAATTATTGTGTAAGTTTCCAATCAAATCAAGTTGAATTTCTTTGTAAATGGGTGCATTCTCAGTTGATCCCAACACCCAAGATTCATTGTAATTATGAGTCGAAATTGACAAGGTTGAGTAGTTTAACTCAAATCGTTGTAAACACCACAAGTTTGGATGCATTTTTGGTGGTAACCGACATCCTCAAATTCTTGGAAGAAAGAAATAAAATTTCAAGCAAGCAAGTACAAGCGAGCATGAAACAAATTCAAGCGAGTGAGAAGAGCAAGTGAATGAGAAGTTCAAGTGAGCGTGTTCAAATGGAGCGAAGTTGTCAATAAATATTGTCTCCTCCTACCTTATCTCTTGATGAGGTGTGGATGTGGGAACAATTGAGGTGGTTTCATTATTGTATTATATATTTGTATCATTAAGATGAAAACAAATTGAGAATTATGGCTTGAGGCCTTTTCTGCCAATCTTCTTTTCCTAATATTCTTATGCTCAATTTCTTCAACAAAGTCTCTAGGAACTATTTTTTCTCCAGGAGTCCACTCACGTCCACAACTTATCATCCCTCATTCCCCACCCCAGAGAGTGTTCCCCTTCTCTAATCAATATTCCTTCGACTGCCACACTCCCCCTTCAGGGCTCCAACAACAAGCCAGAAAGGAGGTCTCAGAGCACTACAAATTCCGTGAGGCTCCCTCCGGTAAAATCACTTCCCCAACAACCTCTCTCACCTGGAGAGAGTTTCTCAAAGGCTTGACAACCTACTTCTTCAGTCCAATTCCCAAGCCAATCTAGTCAAGGTAATAACAACAAAAAAAATTGGGTATGGGATCTGGTAATGACATCAAGCCACACCAGTCCAAATAAAAGCATGGGTAGAAAAAGAACAATGGCTAGGGTGCAATATCGCTCAGGCACTGTGTAGTCATGTTATGCTTCATAGGATTAAAATGGGTTAGATTCATGGGGTTTATAGGTTTCATATCTTGCAGGATTCGATAGGTGTGTGAATGTTGCAGAGGTCAACAATGGAGGGGATGGCTTAGTGCGTGAGTCTGTGAGTGAATGGGGAGAGATGCCAAACAAAATATTTTCCCCCACCTAAATTTCCATGTGCCATGATTGACGTATGGCTCTCTTGGAGCTCGTTTCTCTCCACTTTAGATTCATTCCCTCTTCCATGAGACTTAGGATAAAACAATTATCCTCACCTTAGTCTTTAGGAAAATATAATATAATATTCTCTCAGGATTAATCCCTCAAGCTTAGCCCTTTTTTCCTAGTCTCCTAGCCCCTTGCCTTTCCCTACCTAGTGGATCTAATCCCCCATTCTCTTTTATCATGGTCAGTCTACACATAGTGATGTTCTTTTTTTATTTTTATGATATGTATAATTACATATACAAAAATAGACTCACTGGCCTTAAGCCATCCAGTCTCTTCAACCTAATATTCACATAAGTCTCCCAGCTTATAAACACTTGGCTCACCAACCTATAAAAATAATTACAATTTAGCAGGGGCTCGACCTTGGGGTATTACATGTATTTTCCTCATAACAATAACAGGAAGGCTCAGAATCAATGATGTGGTTCATAGCTATGACATATCACAAATATCTCTAAGGTCTCTTTCTCTCTCAGAAGGTACCACGAGGAGTTGCATGTCCTTCTACCTCCTGTATATTATTATGAGCTCATGTAGGTCTCTTCCTACCTACTTCAGTATCTCTGGGAACATCAACTAGACTTATAGGATAAACATGATCAATTGGATCAATAGTCTCAATTGTCTCCCTCTGAACTGTTGGAGGGTGAGGGGGAGAAGGCACCATCTCTTCTTGTCTCTCACTATCAATCTCCATGTGATATCCTTTATATATATTGAAGGATACCTCCTCCTCAAAGGTAACATCTCTTCTCACCTCAATTTGTCTCTGACCAAGGATGTAGATCCAATATGCCTTCTGAGACTCATTGTACCCCATAAATGTACTCTTTCTTCCTGAAGGGTCTAGCTTGGTCCTTTTGTCCTTGGGTACATGAATGCATATAGGACACCCAAATATCGTGAAGTGTCTAACCTCAGGCTTCACTCCAGTGAAGGCCTCCTCAAGAGTCATGTTCCTCAAAGTATAATATGCCCTTAAATCTGTTGGCATTGCTTGAAAAGGACCCCTTGGAATTCTTGCCAAGCTAACAACCTATGTAAATTCCACCGTGTTCAACATGGATATTTGTAAATCCTGTAACCATATTCCCCAAAGAGGGAAGAGATCTATAATGTAAATGAGCAAGTCTCATATGCCATAGTTCACTCAAACTGATAGAATCATGTATCAAGGCCTGAACTAGTTGGACAATCAATCTGTAAAATTTGTCCTCTCGACCCCAATCACTTGAGGATAATCCATACTAGACTTATTTTTCCATGCAAGAACCTTTCCATCAAAAAACAAAACCTTGTAGGGAGAAGTTTGTATACTTCAAGGACAAGGTTTGGCATGATGAAGAATGTCTCCCTCATTGAGAGCGAGTGTTGATGTTTGGACAACATCGAGAAGACATTCTTCCAAATATTAATATATATATATATATATATATGACATGATATTTATAATACAAAGTATAAATATATATAATAAATAAGTAGTTATTTATTATCCAAGGTGTTGGCGTCAGAAGTCACTCCTAGATTGCAGCAAGAGAAAGCCTGAAGCCCATCAGTTTATGCCACTATTTGTTGGTAAAGGGTGATGAATGGAAGTAACTCAAAGCAGTATCGTTCTAACTCAAAAACTAGGCTAGGCATGCACAAACATACGAGGTATTGGTTTAACTTCAGACAGTAAGTTGTAATAAGGGTGAGTAGGAGGAAGACTTATGTGAGGAAATGCGAAGGCCTGTTGTAGGCATCGAGCTTCTGGCAGCCTGTAGAAGAAAACTTGAACACAAGAACCTCTTATATACAAAAGAAGAAACACTAAAAGAACATAACTACGTTATAATAAATCCTTTATCATAACACAGTCATGACGATTCATGTGAATCAATCAATCATGAACCCTTTTAGTATGATATCGAAACCAGATGAAAAAGGGAGCTTCCTTACATTGAACAAGAAAATTTCATATGCAGATACATACCTAGGAAAACCAATGCTTCATTAAAACATTACAGTCGGGAGCTCTGCTCTACCATCCATCCCTACACAAATATAAAAAATGAGTATATATACTCAAAGAAATTCGCCACCTTGGCAATAGGAAGGTAGCTGATACATTAAAGTCCAAATTACTATGTGGAGACTTCTCTAGTCAGACAAGGACATCAGATCAACATGGCTTCTTTAGTAAAACCTGCACACAGGATGATCTTGGCCAGACTGCCTTCCAGAACCTCCATGCCTTACATTTAAGGAGTGGGTCGAGGTTTCAACAACCTCCTCCTACCTTTATTTACCTCTAGCAGGGATCAGGATCGAGGCCAAGTTGAATTGGCACCCAGAGAATGCGACAACACCTCCTGTAGTTAAAGGCACTTTTCGCATTTCACGTTTCAGTGATTCTGGATGTAGTGGAGGAGTGACCCCCTGTCTTTCAAAGTCCCGGTAGCCAAAATGATGAAATGGATAATCATTTCATGTTTCGTAGTTTCCCGATGTAGTGGAAGAGCGACCCCCTATCTTTCAAAGTCCCGATAGCCAAAATGTTGAAACGACTAATCATTTCATGTTTCAGAGTTTCCCAATGCAATGGATGAGAGACCTTGTTTCTTTTGAAGTCCCGGTAGCTGAAATGCTGAAACGGCTAATCATTTCACATTTAAGAGTTTCCCAATGCAATGGATGAGAGACCCCGTGTCTTTTGAAGTCTCGGTAGCCAAAATGTGAAAAAATGACTAATCATTTCATGTTTCGGAGTTTCCCGATGCAGTGGAAGAGTGACCCTATGTCTTTTGAAGTCCCGATAGCCAAAATCGAGACCGAGCCTGATCAGGCGCCATGTGTCCTGAATGGATCAGATGACCACGATCATTTCATGCCTTTGGACATAATAGATGAGCCCATGCGCTAAACCTCATGCAACGCCGTGACTCAATCTTACCCTATGAACGTCAATATGCTCCATCTGGGGATCCTCACTGTTGAAAACAAAATGCTTGCTCGCTTGAGTTTAAGCCAAAAATGGGCTTCTTCTGTGTGTTGCGTTGGCTTCTCATGACTGCGGCCTTTGAATAAAACACATTTGATGGGTTTTTAAACCCCAATTCTATGCATTTACACCAAGGGCCTGAAATCAGAGAGAAACACCCCCTTGCAAGAATTGGCACTAACATTAGGCTCCATGGGGGATAGATTCGTCCCTGCGAAGCTCTAAGAACTCCTTTTGTAGTTCTAGTTTCCTTATGTTGGGCTATGGATTCATTTATTAAGCCGAAAATAAACAGAAAAACAATATTTACAAAAAAAGAGGAGTTGTCTAAGGCTCAAACAAAACATTTCTTCAGGAAATTCTCATTTACTAGGCCGTTAAAAAATTCTTCACCCTCCCAATCCTACAACCTATATGTTTTATTTAAGAATACTTCAGAGATTTTGAAGGGCCCAATCCAGAGGGCATCAAACTTGTTGTGTTTGCCCCTATCCTGCCTGGGTGCATCCCACTTAAGCACCAAATCTCCCATCTCAAATTCCTCCTTCCTGACCTTCCTGTCAAAGGCCTTCATGATCTTCTGCTGATGACTATGAGCTATGTCAATTACCTGCTCCCTGAACTGTTGCATTTCCACCACTTGATGAATTCTTCTGACCATATGGTCTGTCTCTCCTTCATGATCTTGAAAGAATTTCGCTACAGGTAAAGTGAGTTGAGTGGGAAACATAGTTGTTGACCGCCTATTCAGCTAGGGGGTCAACTCATGTGCCATGAAGCATGCATCATCAGATGCAAATATGTTGAAGACAGTATTGGTTCTACTTGGGAATTTATGCTCGAGCACAAAATTTTGTAAACGAAATTTTTGCACCCCTGCGTGGGTTGATAATGTAATAAGTCTGCATGGATCATAGTTAGGTCAGGTACCTTGGGATGTTTTCATTAGGATAGTTCCTTTCACCAAGGGTTTTTTATCCTCAGGTTGTCAACTGGGCCTTTCAGCCTGATTGACTTCCCATGAGTTTTTCCCTCCACACATGCAATAATTCATCCAAAGTGGTGAATGATGTTCTAATGGTCTCATCCTTTGGTAGATATTGTTTAAGAATGATGTAAATGACCATGCCAGACAGTGTAGAAAGTTTCACGGAATTTCGTTGAGTCTAGATAGGTTTTTTTTTAATTGATTAAATTTTAATAATTTAATTAATTAATTGTTTTTTGAGAAAATATTGTAAAAACTGGGTCTTTCGGTTTTTGATAGGGGTATTTTTTCTCAAAAGAAATGGAATGGCACCCCCTACACCCATAGTCCAGGTTTCATCTTAGTCGGACAAAGTTTGCTATGCATTTGTCCACCCGGAGTCAAAGTCAGTCAAAACAACAATTTTAATTGCTAAGTCATTTTTGTAATTTTTGTAAAAAAGAGATAATGGGTTAGTTTGAAGATGGAAAAGAGCAATATTAGACTTTACCTAAACCTCCCAACCTTTTCCAACCTATTCTAACCCCTTTCCCACTTTCTACACTAAAAAATCATGGCCTCCTAGGGGAAGTGTCGTTTTTCCTTGGTGGAGGTTGTTGTGACTTATTTGGGGCCCCCTCTCATAAGTTATGACTCCCTTTGACCCCCACATCACCTTCTAGGATGATCCCACTCATATTTTCTCATTAATCCCCCTCCATTCCTTCATTTTCACACTTTTTTTGCCCCCTCCAAGAGGAGTTACGCCCCCCCTCTTCTAGAAACTCCACAAATGATTTTCTAAAAATTATTTGAGACCTCTCACCTTCCTTGGAATCAATCCCAAGGCCTCCCACACCTATTTTCTTGATCCCAACACCTCCTACATTTTTCTACACCCTAGATCTATCTTTCAAACCCTAGATGGTGTGCCCTAGCCTTGAGATCTACTCTTATGCTTGGTGGTGGACACTTGGCATTGATCCAAGAGAGGTAGGTTTGCCTCTCCAAGTATAAATAGATCCCTCACCTCACTCCCAACTCACCATTATTTGAGCTAAAGTTATGCTACTGCATTCTTGCCTCACATCTCTTGCTCTTGCCATCTCATACTCACTCATTTCTCTTGAGATCATTGGAGCAATTAGTTGCTTCAAGTTTCTCACATTTTGGATTCAATAAAAAAAAAGCTTTGGAGGATCTTGGACCAATATAGATTAGTCATGTTTGTCCATTGCATATGAGGTGACTTTGGTCCTTTACATTTTGTGGGTTTCTAGCTAGTATCTTGAATAAATTCGTTTGTTTGGGTAGATCAAATAGACATTAGTGTTGTCGATCTATGTATGTTGTTTAGCTAATATTGTGAATTAGTTCATTTTGCTATTCTATATCATCATACTATGTTGTTTGGAACTCACATTTTGTTTTAGTGTGCAGATTTTTCTCACAAGGGTTGGTTGGGAGAGACTTTAGAGCAGTTTCCAGCCAAAGCTTGCACAAAATCTTTATTTTTTTATTTGGATCTGATATATTGCTGTCATTTCATACCATTTTATGTAGCTAGATTTGTCTTAGATAGGTCACTAAAATATCTACTTTGATTTGGAGATTTTATGTAAGAAATTTTCTGTGTAAAAACATAAAATTTTTTGACATTTTGTGTGTGTTTTGCAGCATTTCCAGCAAACTTTTGCTTGTTGTTTTTTGCAGGTTCTTATCAGTCATAAGGGGAAACACTACCCAAATACATCTAGAAGACTTCCCCAAGAACCCCTCTTGGTTGGGTGACTATCTCCTAACCTTTCTCCTTGTAAATTCAAGCTTTCTTTCATTATTTCATTGATTCTTTTGTCTATAATCATTAACTAACATAGATAGTTGCCTACACCTTGGGGAGATGTCCCCAATATCATTGGGCTAGGCTAGTTTTCTTTCCTTTCAAGTATTTCATTTATTTATTTGCTTCATTTTAATAATTTGTTAATTTGTCAATAACCATCTTTGGACAACAATGGTAGGCTTGCCTCCACATTGGCCATTGTAAGTGGTTTCTTTCTTTTCAAGTTTTTCTTTTCATTCTAGTAAGCTAATGTGCCTGCACCTTGGGAGAGAAATCTCCAAAATCGCTAGGCTTAAGGAAAACTAATTTATTTTGATGATTACATGCTCTTAATGGTTAAAATATTCTAGATAGTCATCACATTTAAATTTCCTTTCTTCAAGTTATTTCATTTCATATACTTATGCTCATAATGCTAAATGGTTTAATGGTTTAGGATATCTCTTAAGTGCCAAATCTATTAGTTTTCATAAATCATTTTGCTTTTCAGATTTTAAGTATATGTGATCTGATTCATGGTTTAAGATCTCATTCATTAACTTGTTAAATTTTTACGTTTCCATCACTTATCTTTTACATGGGTTTAACACATAACATAAGTTGATGAATGGTCAATCTTTAACTCTCATTTTCACTTTCATAAGGCAATTTGTTCTTGCCCTTTTATCTTGCAAGTTAAATGGTGATGTGATGCTATGATGATTATCTTTGCTTAGTGTTCTTTTCAATCATGTTACATTTATTTATGGGCTAAACATTCACACTGATTGCTTTAATTCTTCAAGTACATTTTCTGTCATAACTAGCAAGCTGTTCATGCACTAACATCACACTTTACTATCAAGTACACATGTGGAATGGTTAAATATGAATGGTACATATCTAGAAACTTTCCATTTATGTTTTAATGTGTTAATGGTCATTTGATTTACATCTTGAAAACACATTTTCTCCATCATTTTCAATTCGGCTATGCGCTAAAAAGTAAAATTTTAAGTGCCTAAAACACTCCTAAAAGCAACCCAACACACCTAAAGACCCACCCAAGGGTCATAATAAAACTTAGACACCTTAGGACGCTTTATTCAGCCATCTCCACCATCTAAAACGGGTTTGAGAAAAACAACAGAGGGAAGTGGCGGGGGACCGTCCCGTGATCCTTAAGGGGATCCTCTCCGAGAAGTACTCTTATTGTCAGGGCTGACCTGGGAAGCTAGGTGGGCCTCGTTGCCTTACTATATTGAGCACCCGACAGTCATTTGGCCAAGGGAGGAGGAAGCTTAAAGCACCAACATAGTTTTAGGGGGAGGGAAAATAAAATTAACTTAACTTTTAAACAACTCCTTAACCATTTAGTTGCATAGATCATTTTTCTGTGTTTGGGGGACTTAGATGTATGCTTAGGAACACACATTAATAACATTTCATGTTTTTAATTCTTTGTTGCAACTATATGGTTTATGTTTTCCATGTTTATGTAAGCATATGAGTTAAACATTGTATATCTTACTTCATTTGCTTTTTGTGGTGTGATTCAAGAAGGGGTTGAGTATCCCACTTGGGGAAGCATCACTTTATTGAGTCTTGAGTGCTTTTTGTGGTTGCCAGCGAAAGCAGTCCAATAGAGTAAGTGCTATTGGGGCATGCTTGGCTCATGTGTTGATATCACTTACATCTTCTTGTATCTTTGTATTTTTGTATCTTCTGTAATTGTTGTACATCTTTCATTCTTTTGAAATATACTTGTAATCTTTGGTTTGGGGTAGTTTCAAATAATTTCACTTGTAAAACTTTTGTAATTGAACCACCCTTAAAATTAGTTGACCCCATTGCCCAACCTTAGGCACTAGTCTTAGTTGACTTAGGGAAATGGATGATTGACATATAGATAGACTTTCACTTTGCATTTGTTACCTTAGTATCCTAGGCTAGTTTTCCCCCTTAGCCTTTAACCAATTAAAATTAACTCCTAGAACATAAAGTTAAATCACATCTAGTAACTAGGGACTACCCCCCTTGGCTTCCCTAGGAGTAAGCCTAGAAGGAAGAGGTTCCAGTCAAGGTGACAGTGTGGACTGAGACCCTAGGCATTGTGCCTCCAAGGACACACTAAGTGAGTCGGACTTAGCTCACGTTAGTAAGTGTGTATTAGGATGACAACATCTTTGGCGCCGTTGCCGGGGATAAGTCATTTATCCTTGGTCAAAACGACTTAACTTATTTTTTTTAAGAACTAAGTAATAAAAAAATTTAGTCCCTTAAAATTCTTTGAACTTTTATTGGTTAGATTTGTGTGATTCTTTTCCAAGTGGCGACTACATTGAACAAATCTATCAAGTATACTGCAAGGAGCAATCCTTGTTGGCTGCTTGAAATTCTTGGGGAAGAAACACTCATTGATGTCCAATTCTTGTTCCAAACATAATAAATTAACTTTTGTTTTTCTTCTTGTTTTTGCATTGTTTGATGCTCTTTTTTGTCTAAAATAAACTTGGTCATCTGGCGACTCCACTTTTAAATAATTTGACGAGGTATTTTGCAAGAAGGAATTCCCGACTTGCTTTGCTTCATCCTTGAACTTGGAAGGGTTTGGGGTGAAGCTAGCTAGTCCTTCTTCTTGTTGGATCCTTGGTAATCTTGGGTCCCAGTCCTTTTCTTTAGGCTTTTGTTTAAATGTCTAGCTAGAAATGGATGGTTTTTTTTATCCTATTGATTTTTCAGGAATTGTTGGTTGCCCTCATGATATATCTGAAGATGCTATTGATAACATTCCTGATTTTTTTGATCATACTCATGCTGGTGCTCACATCTGGGCTTTCACTAAGTGTATCGAGAAGTGGTGTGATCCACCTATTTATGAGGATGTTCTAATGTGATTATTTTTCTTTACCCTTTGTGGTGAATGGGCAATGTATTGGTTTCATGACTCACCTGATAACACATTCAAGAACATACGAGATTTGTTGCATGTCTTCTTGAATCTTTTTGGGGATAGTCAGCAGGAGATTCACAATGAATTGGTTGATAATTTTATGGAAACATGGAGGAGGAAAAATCTTCCAAATATAAAAACAATTAGTTTAGACATGGAGGTTGACACTCCATCAGATCCCATTAAGGAGCTTAATGAGATAAATCAGAACATGCAACCTTCCCAGGAAGAACCATGTGAAGCCATGGATGAAAAATTTGTGGTTATAGAAGATAATTTCACAGAGACTTATATTGAATATCCAGACCCCCATGAACTTGAGATTGACAGTGAAAAAGATAAGGAAGTTCATGAGGAAATTCCAGACGAATCCATAGATGAATCAGTCATCTATTTTGAGTAAGTGAAGGAACTTGAGTTTGAAAATGTTGAATATCTAGATGATTCAAGTCCCCACCCTCCTCCCGAGGAACCAATCTTTTTTAAGGATAATTTTGAAAATCTTGAAGAAAACAATATGATGGTTCCTGTGATATATTCTTCTTCAGTTTCTCAACCAAATGATAAGTTAATGCAGAATTATGTGGAAATGGAAGGCAATTTCAGTTTATCAATGTCATATTATTATGAGTATTGGTTGGCCTCCCACCTTGACATTCATGAGCAACAAAGTAATCATATTTTACACGGCTTGTCATATTCCAATGTTTGGTTGAAAGGAGGAAGGAGCATGGTACTTGGCTAGTTCTTCCTCACAAAAAGTTCCAAGTTGATAAAACTTGGGAAGGGGTCTTTTGTGAGTCATCCTGGACCAGGATTATTCAGACACCTGCGACATCATTTCACCGATTGCATGGGTGGTTGTAACGTATCTCTAACCCTTCCTTATATTTTAATTTTGTATTATTTCAATTTATTATGTCAATATCTACTTAGAATTTTTTTCGGTATCATAGTTTCATGTTGTAATTATTATGTTGTACTTTAGATATTTCATTATGTAGATTTTGTTTATAGCATTGATTTTATTTTATCATGTATGAATATGTACTAATGTTAATTTTTGGTGTTTACTTTGGGGAACACTCTGTTTTGTAGATGTTGGATTCTCATATGATTTTCATCTCAAAGTGAGAAGATCGAACACACGTCCCCATGTGGAGCCATATGTTGACCGCTTATTCATATAGGGGGTCAACTCATGTGCCATGAAGTATGCATCATTAGATGCAAATATGTTGAAGACAATATTGGTTCTACTTGGGCATTTATGCTCCAGCACAAAAATTTGTAAACGAAATTTCCGCACCCCTGCGTGGGTTGATAATGTAATAAGTCTGCATGGATCATATTTAGATCATGTACCTTGGAATATTTTCATTAGGAGAGTTCATTTCACTAAGGTTTTTTTATCCTCGGGTTGTCAACTGGGCCTTTCAGCCTGATTGACTTCCCATGAGTTTTTCCCTCCACACATGCAATAATTCCTCCAAAGTGGTGAACGAAGTTCTAATGGTCTCATCCTTTGGTAGCTATTGTTTAGGAATGATGTAAATGACCTTGCCGGACAGTGTAGAAAGATTCGCGAAATTTCATCGAGTCTAGATAGGTTTTTTTTTAATTAATTAAATTTTAATAATTTAATTAATTAATTGTTTTTTGAGCAAATATTGTAAAAAATGTGTCTTTGGGTTTTTGATAGGGGTATTTGTGCTCAAAATAAATGGAAGGGCACCCACTACACCCATAGATCAAGTTTCAGCTCATTCAGACAAAGTTTGCTATGCATTTGTCCACCCGGACTCAAAGTCAGTCAAAACAACAATTTTAATTGCTAAGTCATTTTTGTAATTTTTATAAAAAAGAGTCAATGGGTTAGTTTGAAGATGGAAAAGAGAAATATTAGACTTTACCTAACCCTCCCAACCTTTTCCAACCTATTCTAACCCCTTTCCCACTTTCTACACTCAAAAATCATGCCCCCCTAGGGGAAGTGACGTTTTTCCTTAGTGGAGGTTGTTGTGACTTATTTGGGCCCCCCTCTCATAAGTTATGACTCCCTTTGACCCCCAAATCACCTCCGAGGATAATCCCACTCCCTTTTTCTCATTAATCCCCCTCCATTCTTTCATTTTCACACTTTTTTTCCCCCTCTAAGAGGAGTTACGCCCCCCCCTCTTCTAGAAACTCCACAAATGATTTTTTAAAAATTATTTGAGACCTCTCACCTTCCTTGGCATCAATCCAAAGGCCTCCCACACCTCTTTGATTGATCCCAACACTCCCAACACCTCCTACATTTTTCTACACCCTAGATCTATCTTTCAAACCCTAGATGGTGTGCCCTAGCCTTGAGATCTACTCTTATTCTTGGTGGTGGACACTTGACATTGATCCAAGAGAGATAGGTTTGCCTCTCCAAGTATAAATAGATCCCTCTCCTCACTCCCAACTCACCATTATTTGAGCTAAAGTTATGCTACTGAATTCTTGCCTCACATCTCTTGCTCTTGCCATCTCACACTCACTCATTTCTCTTGAGATCATTGGAGCAATTAGTTGCTTCAAGTTTCTCACATTTTGGATTCAATAAACAAAAATCTTTGGAGGATCTTGGACCAATATAGATTAGTCATGTTTGTCCATTGCATATGAGGTGACTTTGTTCCTTTACATTTTGTGGGTTTCTAGCTAGTATTTTGAATAAATTAGTTTGTTTGGGTAGATCAAATAGACATTAGTGTTGTCGATCTATGTATGTTGTTTAGCTAGTATTGTGAATTAGTTCATTTTACTATTCTATATCATCATACTATGTTGTTTAGAACTCACATTTTGTTTTAGTGTGCAGATTTTTCTCACAAGGGTTGGTTGGGAGAAACTTTAGAGCAGTTTTCAGCCAAAGCTTGCACAAACTCTTTACTTTTTTATTTGGATCTGATATATTGTTGTAATTTCATATCATTTTCTGTAGCTAGATTTGTCTTAGATAGGTCACTAAAATATCTACTTTGATTTGGAGATTTTATATAAGAAATGTTCTGTGTGAAAACATAAAATGTTTTGACATTTTGTGTGTGTTTTGCAGCATTTCCAATAAGCTTTTGCTTGCTATTTTTTGCAGGTTCTTACCAGTCATAAGAGGAAATGCTGCCCAAATACATCTAGAATACTTCTTCAAGAACCCCTCTTGGTTGGGTGACTATCTCCTAACCTTTCTCCTTGTAAATTCAAGCTTTCTTTCATTATTTCATTGATTCTTTTGTCTATAATCATTAACTAACATAGATAGTTGCCTACTCCTTGGGGAGACGTCCCCAATATCCTTGGGCTAGGACAGTTTGCTTTCCTTTCAAGTATTTCATTTATTTATTTCTTTCATTTTAATAATTTGTTAATTTGTCAATAACCCTCTTTGGCCAACAATGGTAGGATTGCCTCCACCTTGGCCATTGTAAGTGGTTTCTTTCTTTTCAAGTTTTTCTTTTCATTCTAGTAAGCTAATGTGTCTGCACCTTGGGAGAGAAATCCCCAAAATCGCTAGGCTTAAGGGAAACTAATTTATTTTGATGATTACATGCTCTTAATGGTTAAAATATTCTAGATAGACATCACATTTAATTTTCCTTTCTTCAAGTTATTTCATTTCATATACTTATGCTCATAATGCTAAATCGTTTAATGGTTTAGGATATCTCTTAAGTGCCAAATCTATTAGTTTTCATAAATCATTTTGCTTTTCACATTTTAAGTATATGTGATCTGATTTATGGTTTAAGATACCATTCATTAACTTGTTAAATTTTTACGTTTCAAACACTTATCTTTTACATGGGTTTAACACATAACATAAGTTGATGAATGGTCAATCTTTAACTCTCATTTTCACTTTCATAAGGCAAGTTTTTCTTTCCCTTTTATCTTGCAAGTTAAATGGTGATGTGATGCTATGATGATTATCTTTGCTTAATGTTCTTTTCATTCATGTTACATTTATTTATGGGCTAAACATTCACACTCATTGCTTTAATTCTTCAAGTACATTTTGTTGGAAATACTAAAACAACTGAGAGGGGGGGGGGTGAATCAGTTGTTTATTAGCTTAAACAATTTTTATACCTTTTAAATATTATTAATCTTCCTTTAAGTGATCATCAACAACACACAACATATGGACAGTAAAAGTAAAGACCATCAATCACACATAAAGTACACACAGAGATAGGTTTTCATGAGGAAACCCATAAAGGGAGAAAGCATATTCTTCTTCGAAATGATAGGCATTCTTTTTTAGTTCTCTACATCATTACAATTGAGCACCAACTCAATGTGAGGCTGCTACCTCTATTTTACAAGCTACAACTTGTTTGAGAGCACCAACTCTCTGGTTTCTCTAGCACTTACTAGAAGGAAGCACCAACTCCCTAAGTATTCCAACACCAACTAGATGGAAGCACCAACTTCCA
This sequence comes from Picea engelmannii, assembly GCA_009831015.1. Lineage (NCBI taxonomy): Eukaryota > Viridiplantae > Streptophyta > Pinopsida > Pinales > Pinaceae > Picea > Picea engelmannii. The sequence continues at coordinate 345,475 of ML782100.1, read as the reverse complement.
GTTACACAGGCTCCAACCTGTATAACATAGAACACTTGTTCTCCCTAACACCACCCTGCCACCCTGGTTTCTCTAGCTGCAACCATATGGAAGCTACAACTCCCTGTGTTCAAGCACCCACTTGAACCTCTGAGGACAACAATCCTCCCGAGCAACTCCCAACCTCCCTAAGATTTCAAATAATAAATACACAGACAACTACATAGATAAATCAATTCTTACCAATCTTTCTCTGTATCTGATCTTCAAAAAACTGTTCTGCAATTCTTTTCTTCTTTTGTTTATTTAGCAAGTTTGTTCTGCATCAAATTTTTCTGTTATTATGCTCTGCTTCTGCTCTATTTGTCATTCTGCTCTGCTTCTGCTCTGCATTTCATCTCCCTCTACACATTTTCTCAAATTCATACTATGCCTCAGCTCCTTTTCCTTTTCTTACTATTTATTCATTTTCACTTCAGAACAACCAACTTGACACAGTCTGTTTCATCTTCATTTATACATATGAGCACAATGTTTCAACTTCCCAACTCCTTGGGGAATATGATGACAACTGTCCAGCCAACCGAAACGCCAATTGATCGACAACTAATTTGCAATCATGAGTTCATTTTACTAACGGATTTATAACTGGAAGAGTTAAATGTGTGTGGAAGAATAGTCACCCTCCGATCACATTCAAATCTTATCCGCACCGTTGGATAATCTTCATTATTCTTTCCTTTTAAATCAGGTTTCGGCATTTCGGCATTTCTTTGCCCAAGTGTCTTGACACTTTCACATCACGATCTCCGAAACTCCAAAATGGACTTTATTTAGGCTGACTCCTTCTCTTCCGTGACCAAGATCTGTGACCGCAGTTTTATGCGAAAGGGACTTTCAAGATTTCTCATATCGCGAATTTGTAATAGAGATTAGATCAATGGTCCAGGTTAGCTCTTGTCTCAACGGTCACGATTTAATCGCAATATCGCGTATCGCGATTTCAGAATTCTCGTTGCATTTGTTTACTTGCCATTCCATGTTGCGATCCCCGAAACTCTGACACGGTCTAAAATCAACGGTCTAGATCAAATCCTGATCTGACGGCTCAGATTACATCGCGATTTTGCATATCGCGAAATCGACACTCCTAATGTCAAGTGACTTTGTCACTTCAAAGTTCCGATCCCCGATGCCGATGCGCCCCTTTCCACATGCTAGCCCTGCTGGCTATAGGCCTTGGCCCATATAACCCTCAACACATGACCTCAGTCAAACCTTTCATCGGGGTTTCGGTATTTTCGATGTCACCATGCACATGCTTACAGAATTTGCGATCCTTCGATCCCCGATTCTCGGATGAAGTAAATCAATGGTCCATATCTCATGCTTGCTTTAACGGCTACGATCAAATCGTGAAATCTCATATCGCAATTTTTGTCAAGTGAATTGGACATTTCAAAGTCCCGATCCTCGATTCTCCGATGAAGCCACCTGTCAAGCTTCTCCTGGTGGCGCTCGATCGCTACCATGCTTATTTCCCTTGTAGCTTCTACAGATCTGACGGTTGACGGGTGTCTGCTTCTGGTCTGACGGATCAAATCCTCTCTCCGACAAGGGTTGTAAACTACGGTCCAGATTCATTTTGGATTCAACGGTTACGATTGAACCGTGATCTTGTTGCAATCTGTCTGATACAAATCCATCAATGACAACAACCCTCAACACGCATTCGCTGCTTGCTCAATATTTGCCAACAATCTCCCCCTTTGGCATTGATGGCAACACAAGCACCCAAATTCCTTCGGATGCAACTCTCTTCTCCCTGCTTCCGACTCTACTATTTGACTCTGCTCCTCTACTCATTCGACTCTGCTTCCTGTGGCATATCCTTTCTCCCCCTTTGACATCAATGTCAAAGAAGAAACATTTTTCTTCTGATCTTGTTGCAAAACAGACTCCCCCTGACGTCTATAAGCACTTAGGAAATTCACCAAATATTCAATAAATACCCCCCCTGACTAGGTGAACAGATTAGACACAAGAAATCATGAATCCCAACTTTTGACGAAGATATTCAAAAGGAGTCGCAGCTAATGGTTTAGTAAAAATATCAGCAATCTGTTCTGTAGAGGGTATATAGTTCAGTTGAACAATTCTGTTTGAAACTTGTTCTCTGAGAAAATGATACTTTATAGGAAAATTCTTAGTCTTAGAATAAAGAACAGGATTCTTGGAGACACTTATGGCACTGGTGTTATCACAATGAATTGGAATAGGATCAATGTAAGTTACCTTCAGATCTACAAGAGTTTGTATCATCCATAAGATTTGTGTGCAGCAAGTAACAACAACAATGTATTCTGCCGCTGTAGTGGATAATGAAATGGATCCTTTCTTTTTACTAACCCATGCAACTAATGAGTCACCCAGAAAAAATGCTCCTCCACTCGTGCTCTTTCTCTCATCAACACAGTTTTCCCAGTCTGCATCTGAATAAGCAGTTAATTGGAAATTCTGATTTCTAGGATACCACAGTCCATAAGTCATTGTTCCTTTCAAGTATTTAAATATTCTCTTGACAACTACCAAATGACTTTGTTTAGGAGCAGACTGAAAACGACCTACCATTCCAACAACTTGCATTATATCAGGACGAGATGATGTGATGTACAGAAGACTGCCTATCATTGATTGATATGTCCTTTGATCAACATCAGGTGAGATATCATCTTTGCTCAGCTTGCAACCAACCAACATAGGTGTGCTGACTGTAGAGGAATCTTCCATCTGAAATTTCTTCAATATATCTTTCAAATATTTTTCTTGAGAAATAAAAATTCCTGCAGAGCTTTGTTTTACTTGTAACCCAAGAAAATATGACAGTTCCCCTATCATGG
>ML782100.1:316248-342546 GCA_009831015.1 Picea engelmannii | reverse complement strand
TCATCACCTTCAGACTTAATGTAAAGGTTACTGTCAACAGTACCTTTCTTGAACCCTTTTTCTTGCAGAAATTTTTCCAGTCTAGAGTACCAAGCTCATGGTGCTTGTTTTAGTCCATATAAGGCCTTCTTTAGCTTACAAACATAATTAGGATTGTCTGTCAATAAAAATCCTTCAGGTTGCTCCATATATACTTCTTCCTCTAGATCTCCATTAAGAAACGCTGACTTAATATCCATCTGATAAACTTTGAAATTCTTATGACAAGAATAAGCAAGAAACATTCTGATATCTTCTAATCTTGCCACTAGTGCAAAAGTTTCATCAAAGTCCCGACCTTCCACTTGTGCATAACCTTTATAGACCAATCTGGATTTATTTCTAACAACTTGACCTTTGTCATTCCTTTTATTCTTGAACACCCATTTAGAACCTATTACATTCTTATTTTCTGGTCTAGGAACAAGCTCCCAAGCATTGTTCTTCTCAATATGATCAAGCTCTTCATTCATATCTCTAATCCAATTATCCTCCTAGCTAGCTTCCTCAAAAATTTTAGGTCCAGTCATAGATAAAAAGGCAACATGAGAGTGTTTTTAGTCCTTAATCAGTTTCCTTCTTGTCTGAACTCCATTTATATCCCAAATTATCTGGTTTTTAGGATGATTCTTTCTAATAATTCTGAGGGGAGATTTTGCTTCTTTCTGTTGACTTGTATCAGTTTGAATTTTCACATCTTCATCTGATCCAGACTCTTCTCTTTCTGATCCTTGGACCTATTCATCTTCATCTTCAACTGTATCTTTTGTTCTTGGTTCATCACTGCTTATATTTATGACTGGAATTTCTTCATCAACTTTTACGTCTATACAGTCAACTAGTTTATGCAGTCTTTTATTGTAGCATCTGTACCCTTTACTGTTTGTGGCATAACCCAAGAAAATACCTTCATCGGGCCTGTCATCATATTTGCCAATATTTTCATCATTGTTGTTGATATAACAAGTACTCCCAAAAACTTTGAAATGCTTGATTGAAGCAGATCTTCCAAACCAAAGTTCATAAGGGGTCTTGTCACTGTGTGGTCTGAGATGAGCTTTGTTAAGGATATGAACATCTGTATGAATTGCTTCCACCCAATATGTCTGAGGTATGTTCTTTTCATTCATCATAGATCTTGCCATTTGCTGTACTAACCTGTTCTGCCTCTCAACAACTCTGTTTTGCTGTGGAGTCCTTAGAATTGTGTACTCTCTTTTGATCCCATTTTTATCACAGAATTCTTTGAAGTTTCCGGAACTGAACTCTCCTCCTCTATCAGACCTTACTGCCTTTAACCTTTTTCCTGTTTGATTTTCAGTCAAAGCCTTAAACACTTTAAATTTTTCAAGTGCTTCAGATTTTTCTTTCAAAAAGGCAACCCAAGTTAGTCTGGAATAGTCATCAATAATCAACATAAAGTAATTTTCTTTTCTTGTACCTTCTTTCCTTGATGGTCCACATAGATCCATATGTACTAACTAGAGAGGTTTTTCTGTTGAAGGAAATTTTTTCGATTTGAATTGAGTGCGAGTAAGCTTTCCTATCTGGTAGGACTTACAGACAGAGTCATATGGCTTTGATATCTTCGGGAGATCTTTTATTGCCCCATTGTTTTTGAGCTTGATTATGTGATCAAAATTTAGGTGACCAAGTCTCCTATGCCACAACGAACTTTCATCATATTTTCTTAAGTTGCATTCTTCTTCATCTTCTTCTTTTAAAACATAGACATTGTTTTATGTTCTTATACCTTTTGCAACTAGCTTACCTGAATCCACAGATTTGATTTTACAGTCTTTAGAGGTAAACACAACTTCACACCCTCGGTCACAAACTTGAATGACACTAAGCAGATTATGTTTCAAATTATCTACAAGAAACACATCTTGAGATTTTCTTTTTCCATTACTCAAACTCACAATTCCTTTACCTTTCACCTTTCCCGGTGCATCATTTCCAAAAGTTACATTCCCTGATTTGCTATCACTTAGAGTTAGAAACTTACTTTTTTCTCCTGTCATGTGTTTGGAGCATCCACTGTCAATATACCAGGGATTTTTTTTCCTTTGAGATGATAGCACTAGTCCACACTTGTCATCTACTTTCTTCTTCCAAACCTTGACATTTTCAGCTGTGGAGTTCAAGTCTGGATTGTAGTTCTTTAAGCGACAGTCTGCATCTCTATGTCCATAATTATGATAGTTGTAACATTCTGGTTCACTGAATAAAGGATCATAACGATTGTTATTCTCATAGTTATTATTGTGTCTCACCTGTATCCTTCTGCCAGTCATCTCATGATTTATAGTCTGTGGTTGTCTCAATCTTGGTTGTGGAAGATAGTTATTCATTGAGTATCTTGATTGTTCATATCTGAATCTTAGAGAACAGTTTATAGCTTTGTGACCAAAATTAGAGCAGAAAAAACAATAACCATAGAAGAAGTTTTTGTACCTTGAAAAAGTTTGTCTTCTTTGAGGAGGTCAATTTCTTTCATGCCGATAATCTTTCTGGCCTACAAATTCTGTTCTAGGGTTTTTCTTTTCATTCCATCTTGATGGTTGATTTTCTTTCTTTGTTTCTGCAGAGTGACTGTTGCCAATGTTTGAGGATTTGATAAACTTGATAGATTATGTGTTACTTGGATGATCACTACTTGATCCTTCTTCATATCCCAATCCAGCTTTCAGCTTTGGATTTCTTTGCTGATTTAGAATAGAGGTTAATTCTTCTGATGCTTTTATACTTGGAAGATTTTGATGATACAGTCCTTTGAATTTCTCCATTTCTTTTCTAGTCTTTACTATTTCTTCTTCTAGGGATTCACACCTGAGTTTCTTCTCTGGCAGTTGTTGTTTTAGTATGTCTTCTATCTTCTTTGCCTCTTCTAATTCCACTTTCAGCAGAGAAAAATCTTCATCAGGTTTTTTACTGTCTTTTTCAAACTGTGTTAACACTTGTTTTAGCTTTCTGTTTTTAGATCTGAGTCTATCAATTTCTTCTAGTGCGCTGATTAATTCTCCTTCCAAATCCACCACAACTTCTTCCTCATTATCATCACTACCTGTGCTTTTATTATCATGATCCTCTTTGGCCATAAGTACGAAGTCATTTGCCTTATCTTCACCGGATGAGTCACTATCAGTGTCTTTTGAGGAATTGTCATTATTTGCAACCAAACTTTTCTTCTTATTATATTTCTTGTACTTGTACTTCTTTTCATCATCATAGTTCTGGTCCTTTTTCTGATGAGGACACTTAGATGCAAAATGACCTATCTTACCACAGTTAAATCATTTGAAGGGAAACTTCCCTTGATATTTTCCTGATCCTTTCTGTAACCTTCTCACAAATTTTGCCTCAATGTCATCAAATTCTGAATCAGTATTTTTGTCTGCTTTAAAAGATGCTTCTCTAGTACTGGATTTATCTTTGTTAATTCTCATTTCATATGTAGTTAGAGTTCCTAGAAGTTGATCAATGGACAGAGTTTTGAGATCATTTAATTCTTCTATTGCAGAGACTTTTGGATTAAATTTATCAGGCAGAGATCTTAAAATCTTCTGAGCTAAGAGTGAGTCATCAAACGTCTCACCTAGACCCCTCATGGCATTGACTAGTTCTTCAACTCTTAAAAAATATGTGCTAATTGTTTCATCTTCATTCATCTTTAGTTGTTCAAATTTCAATCTGTATGTTTGAATTTTGGCACCTTTTACTTTCTCATTTCCTTCATAACTGTTAATAAGTTTATCCCACATTTCCTTGGCAGTATTAATATGCATCACCTTTACAAACTCAGATTCAGTAAGTCCATTCAAGATAGCGTTCATCCCCTTAGCATTAAAAATAAACTCTAACTTATCATCCTTGTTGGCTAGCACAAGAGGTTTTGCATATCCAGCCTCTACTACATCCCAAACACCAGCACCCACGGCCATTAAATATGTTCTCATTCTAATCTTCCAGAAAGAAAAATTTGTTCCATCAAATAGAGGAGGCTTAGAAGTTGAAGTCCCTTCATGACCTGCCAAGTTTAAGCTTACAGATCTACCTTTAAATAAAAGGAACCAGCTCTGATACCAATTGTTGGAAATACTAAAACAACTGAGAGGGGGGGTGAATCAGTTGTTTATGAGCTTAAACAATTTTTATACCTTTTAAATATTATTAATCTTCCTTTAAGTGATCATCAACAATACACAGCATATGGACAGTAAAAGTAAAGACCATCAGTCACACATAAAGTACACACAGAGACAGGTTTTCACGAGGAAACCCATAAAGGGAGAAAACCTCTTCTTCTTCGAAATGAGAGGCAGTCTTTTTCAGTTCTGTACATCATTTACCATTGAGCACCAACTCAATGTGAGGCTGCTACCTCTATTTTACAAGCTACAACTTGTTTGAGAGCACCAACTCTCTGGTTTCTCTAGCACTTACTAGAAGGAAGCACCAACTCCCTAAGTATTCCAGCACCAACTGGATGGAAGCACCAACTTCCAGTTACACAGGCTTCAACCTGTATAACAGAGAACACTTGTTCTCCCTAGCACCACCCTGCCACCCTGGTTTCTCTGGTTGCAACCAGATGGAAGCTACAACTCCCTGTGTTCAAGCACCCACTTGAACCTCTGAGGACAACAATCCTCCCGAGCACCTCCCAACCTCCCTAAGATTTCAAATAATGAATACATAGACAACTACACAAATAAATCAATTCTTACCAATCTTTCTCTGTATATGATCTTCAACAAACTGTTCTGCAATTCTTTTCTTCTTCTGTTTGTTTAGCAGGTTTGTTCTGCATCAACTTTTTCTGTTATTCTTCTCTTCTTCTACTCTATTTGTCATTCTGCTCTGCTTCTGCTCTGCATTTTGTCTCCCTCTACACATTTGCTCAAATTCATACTATGCCTCTGCTCCTTTTCTTTTTCTTACTGTTTATTCATTTTCACTTCAGAACAACCAACTTGACACAGTATGTTTCGTCTTCATTTATACATATGAGCACAACGTTTCAACTTCCCAACTCCTTGGGAAATACGACGACAACTGTCCAGCCAATCGAAACACCAACTGATCGACAACTAATTTGCAATCATGAGTTCATTTTACTAACGAATTTATAACTGGAAGAGTTAAATGTGTGTGGAAGAACAGTCACCCTCCAATCACATTTAGACCTTATCTGCACCATTGGATAATCTTAATTATTCTTGCCTTTTAAATCGGGTTTCGACATTTCGGCATTTCTTTGCCCAAGTGTCTCGACACTTTCACATCGTGATCTCCGAAACTCCGAAATGAACTTTATTTAGGATGACTCCTTCTCTTCCGTGACCAAGAGCTATGACCACATTTTTATGCGAAAGGGACTTTCAAGATTTCGCATATCGTGAATTCGTAATAGAGATTAGATCAATGGTCCAGGTTAGCTCTTGTCTCAATGGTCGTGATTGAATCGCAATATCGCCTATGGCGATTTCAGAAGTCTTGTTTCATTTGTTCACTTGCCATTCCATGTTGTGATCCCCGAAACTCCGACATGGTCTAAAATCAACGGTCTAGATCAAAGCCTGATCTGACAGCTCAGATTACATCGCGATTTCACATATCGCGAAATCGGCACTCCTGATGTCAAGTGACTTTGTCACCTCAAAGTTCCGATCCCCGATGCCGATGCACCCCTTTCCACACACTAGCCCTCCTGGCTATAGGCCTTGGCCCATATGACCGTCAACACATGACCTCGGTCAAACCTTTCATCGGGGTTTTGGTATTTTTGATGTCACCATGCACATGCTTACATAATTCTCAATCCTCCAATCCCCAATTCTCCGATGAAGGAAATCAACGGTCCATATCTCATGCTTGCTTTAACGGCTACGATCAAATTGCGAAATCGCATATCGTGATTTTTTTCAAGTGAATTGGACATTTCAAAGTCCCAATCCCTGATTCTCCAATGAAGCCACCTATCAAGCTTCTCCCGGTGGCGCCTGATCGCTGCCACGCTTATCTCCCTCGCAACTTTTGCAGATCTGACGACTGACGGGTGTCTGCTTCTGGTCTGACGGCTCAGATCCTCTCTCCGACAAGGGCTATAAACTACGGACCAAATTCATTTTGGATTCAACAGTTACGATTGAACCGTGATCTTTTTGCAGTCTATCTGATACAAATCCATCAATGACAACAACCCTCAACACGCATTCGCTGCTTGCTCAATATTTGCCAACACATTTTTTGTCATAACTAGCAAGTTGTTCTTGCTCTAACATCACACTTTACTTTCAAGTACACATGTGGAATGGTTAAATATGAATGGTACATATCTATCAACTTTCCATTTATGTTTTAATGTGTTAATGGTCATTTGATTTACATCTTGCAAACACATTTTCTCCATCATTTTCAATTCGGCTATGTGATAAAAAGTAAAATTTTAAGTGCCTAAAACACTCCTAAAAGAAACCCAACACACCTAAAGACCCACCCGAGGGTCATAATAACACTTAGACACCTTAGGACGCTTTATTTAGCCATCTCCACCATCTAAAACAAGTTTGAGGAAAACAGCAGAGGGAAGTGGCGGGGGATCATCCCGTGATCCTTAAGGGGATCCTCTCCGGGAAGTACTCTTACTGTCAGGGCTGACCTGGGAAGCTAGGGTGGGCCTCGTTGCCTTACTATCTTGAGAACCTGACAGTCATTTGGCCAAGGGAGGAGGAATCTTAAAGCACCAACATAGTTTTAGGGGGAGGGAAAATAAAATTAACTTAACTTTTAAACAACTCCTTAACCATTTAGTTGCATAGATCATTTTTGTATGTTTGGGGGACTTAGATGTATGCTTAGGAACGCACATTAATAACATTTCATGTTTTTAATTCTTTGTTGCAACTATATGGTTTATTTTTTCCATGTTTATGCAAGCATATGAGTTAAACATTGTATATCTTAATTCATTTTCTTTTTGTGGTGTGATTCAAGAAGGGGTTGAGTATCCCACTTGGGGAAGCATCACCTTCTTGAGTCTTGAGTGATTTTTGTGGTTGTCAGTGAAAGCGGTCCAATAGAGTAAGTGTTATTGGGGCATGCTTGGCTCATTTGTTGATATCACTTACATCTTCTTGTATCTTTGGATTTTTGTATCTTGTGTAATTGTTGTACATCTTTCATTCTTTTGAAATATACTTGTAATCTTTGGTTTGGGGTAGTTTCAAACAATTTCACTTGTAAAACTTTTGTAATTGAACCACCCTTAAACTCAATTGACCCCATTGCCCAACCTTAGGCACTAGTCTTAGTTGACTTAGGGAAAGGAATGATTGACATATAGATAGACTTGCACTTTGCATTTTATGCCTTAGCATCCTAGGCTAGTTTTCCCCCTTAGCCTTTAACCAATTAAAATTAACTTCTAGAACATAAAGTTAAATCACATCTAGTAACTAGGGACTACCCCCCTTGGCTTCCCTAGGAGTAAGCCTAGAAGGAAGAGGTTCTAGTCAAGGTGATAGTGTGGACTGAGAACCTAGGCATTGTGCCTCCAAGGACACACTAAGTGAGCCGGACTTAGCTCACGTTAGCAAGTGTGTATTAGGACGACAACAATAGCCTCCATCCCATAAACAAGCTGAAAAGATGAGGTGCCCAGGGACTTCTTTGTTGTCACTCGATTGACCCATAGAGCGAATTTGAGCTTTGAATCCCAGGCCCTCTTATTGTCTTCTAATAATCTTTGAATGAGTTTGATTAGACTTTTATTGGAAGATTCTGCCAATCCATTTCCTTAAGGATAGTAAGGAGTGGAGTGAATTAGTGAAATCTCGAACTTCTCACAGAAATTAACCATAGGCTCAGACTTGAAAGAAGCAACATTATCGGTGAAAATTCTACTGGGACAGCCAAATCTAGCTATGATATCCTCCAGGAAGTTGATAATTACCTTGTGTGAAGCACTCCTGGTGGGGACAACTTCTATCCACTTGGTGAAATAGTCTGTTGTAGTCAGGATCCATCTGTGTTGTCCACTTGAAGGAGGATGAATTTCTCCAATGAAGTCCAACACCCACTGTTGAAAGGGTGTTGAAGCTACTATAGGCTTTAGTGGCAAAGATTTGAGCTATTTATTTCCTGAGAACCTTTGGCATTTGATGCAAGCTCTGAATTCTCTACAGACATCAGTGAATAAGGTGGGCTAGTAGTACTCAGACCTGAGAATTTTGTGAGATGTGGTCTTCCATAAATGATGCCCTCAACAAAAGCCGCTATGGAAATCAAATATAACTTTCTGGGCTTCTTGTGGGTTCAGACGCCTCAGAAACACCCCTAGAGGGTCTCTCCAGTACAAGACTTTTTCAATAAGGCATTATCTAACCACCTCGAGCTTTAAATATCTTTCTTTGTTTTTTCCCATTCCATCAGGAGGCTTCAACTCTTGTAGAAAGTACAAAATGTCTTTGTACCAGGTGCATTCTACTAGTGATAATCCACCCTGAGAGATTCTGCTGGACGAATCAGCTTGCTGATTTTCTGAGCAAGCATTGATGAAGCTAACCCCCAAGGTCTTGCAATTAGATTCAGCTAGCAACTTGGCTAAACCCTGCCCTTTAACCAACTTGGTGGGATTTATCTTCAAGTCAAACACAAGGATCTTGGAAATCCATTTACCTCTTCTCCCATCTATGTTAGGTTGTATAAGGATGTCTTTCACAGAGGTTGAAGGAATGTATGCAGTCACTCTTGAGTGCAAGACATACACTCTAAAAGCTTTGAGATCTTTCACCAAGGCATAGGCCTACTTCTCCATGATCTCATACTTGATTTTTGCATCTCTTAATGCCTTACTGAAGAAGGAAATGGGTTGCTCTTGCCCTTCCTCATTTTTCTACAATAAGACCATTGCTATTGTATCAAAAGAAGCAAAAGAAAAAACTAGGAAATCCTTAGAATAATCAAGAATAATCAGCATAGGTGCCTCAGTCAATGCCTTTTTTATTTGGACAAAATATTCCTTGGGTTTGGTAGTCCATTTTACTTCATTTCCCTTTCTGATCATGGTTGTGATGTGTTTCACCAACTCAGCAAAATTTGAGATGAACCTCCTCAGAAAGTTAATCTTCCCTAAAAAATCTTGAACTTCCTTTCTAGACCTGGGAAGTGACAGGGTCTGAGTTGCCTCTACCCTACTGGGATCAATTCTCACTCCCTCTGCTGATACTATATGGCCTAAAAACTTCCCCTCCTTCATAGAAAACAAAACTTTCTTAGGATTTAAGGAAAGGCCAAACCTACGACATTTCAAGAAAACTTTCCTCAAGTGACAATAGTGCTCTATATCGGACCTGGAGAAGATTGTGATGCCATCCAGATAGATCACCACAAACTGATATTTCTCCCCGATGAAGGCTATGTTCATGGCTCACTGAAATGTTTCTCCTACATTCATTAATCCAAAAGGAATTTTTGCATACATGAATGTGCCCCAAGGAGTGGTCAAGGTTGTTTTTTCTCTGTCCTCAGGCATGAATGATATCTGATTATAGCCATAAAATCCATCAATCATGGATATCCTAGATGCACCAGTTACCCTCTACAATATGTGTTCCATGTTGGGCAACAGATAGTTGTCTTTCTTTGAGCTCCTGTTCAAGTTCCTGAACTCAACATAGAGCCTGATTTCTTCACTTTTCTTCCTCACCGGGACCAAATTGGCCACCCAATCAGAATATCTCAAGGGGACAATGATTTGGGAATCTAACAAATTATTCACTTCTCTCTCCATGATAGGAAACAACATGGGATTTATCTTTCTTAGCTTATGCCTAAATGGCTTAGCCTCTTCCTTCAATGGGATCTTAAGTTCAATGACAGATGTGTCATATGTCTTGAGGTCTTCATAGGTCCATGCAAACACATCAGCAAATTCCCTTAATAACTCGGTATATTCGGCCCTCTTCTCTTTGGTCAAAATTCTTGACAACTTGACAAACTTAGACTCCTCCTATGTGCCGATGTTGCACTCTATTGTATCAACATATCCATATGAAAACCTACCCTTTACTGCCACATAATTTCCATTGAACAATCTTTCTAAAGGGACTAGTCCCTTTGGAATATGATTGCTAGGAAAATGAATAATATGGTGATTAGCAATTTTATTTAAAAATATCTCAGGGTGAGGGTGACTTTCGAGATCAGGATCCTGATCAATGTGCAATGCAGAAAATTCATCGATAGACTGAAGATTTTTTTTTATTTCAAGATCATCTTTGAATACCTTCCAATGCTTGATATTGTCCTGAACAGATGGCCTATATCTTATCTCAACATCATATTTGATCTTAGGCAATAGAGGGATCCTGAACAGACTAGGTGAGACAGCTAAGGAATCAGTCAAAGTATTTTCCTCTCTTGAAATGAAAGAAATGTTGAAAGCTGAGAATAAATTATATATCAAGTTCCACACATCATTTTTGTAACTCCTGAGCTGAGGATGCTTAGCCCGATAAGAATTTCTGACTTGCTAGATTACAAACTCAGCATCTCCGAACACTACTACCTCCTTAATTCCCATTTCTTTTGCAACCCTTAAACCCAGAACAAGAGCTTCATATTCTGCCACATTATTGGTAGATTCAAATTCTAGATTGTATGACAGGGATATGGTTTCCTGACAAGGCGACACAAAAACCACTCCAGCACCAGTGCCTTCGCTAGAAGAAGCTCCGTCAAAGAACATATTCCAAACAAAGGTGGTTGGAGGAGGTATCTCACGATTAAATATGGGTTTCTTTCTAATTTGAAAAGGGGCTTTAGGAGTATTAGTGAGCTGCAATAAACTAGACCCCAAATCAATGTCAAGTGCAAAGATAGGATGATTGGTGGAGTCTGCTTCATCGCTAACAATGTAGGCCAAAGCTTCGCTGTACAGCCTCCTATGTTCCCCTCCAAATACTGGAATGGTGGCATATGTGAGATCCATCTATAATTTTCCTCCAAGTTTTTTAATCCAAGATCTTGACAACAACATGCCAAACTTGGGGGGAACATCAGCTACTACAATGTCCATGACCACACTCTTCATAGGTAGTTGAAATAAAGAGACCACCAAGTCTTTTATGGCTCCAAGGCATTGCACCCTCCTTGAATCAAAAGAGTACAAATCGTGATAAGCCTTTGTCACTTCCAGTTCCAATTCTTCCATGACTATTTTAGGCATAAGGTTGTGGGAAGCTCTTGAATCCATGAGGCAATTATGCAACACCTTATCATGTATGTTCAAGGATGTGTAGAAGGGAGGGGATGAATCATATTTGTCTTCTACCATGAGACCTAGGATGACTGATGGATTTTCATCTTGAAGATTTACTGAGTCTATGGAAGGATGGGGGGACTAAGATTGTAGCATTTTGGAGAGGGAACTTTTGAAATCTTCATTTTTAACTAGTTCTGAGAGGGGTACGAGAATTCTAATCTTTTGAATTTTGTGCTCAAAACTAAAGGAAGAAAGAGGCTTAGGATATTCCCTTACCTCAGAGACAGTTTCTTTGGCTGTTGGCGAAGTATTCTGAGTTTTCTTTTCTTTAGTAGTGATTGTTGCAGGTTTAGCAGGCCTTTCCACTATGAGGGGTTGATCATGGCTATCAAAATTCCCTTATTTCTTCTTTGACCTTAGATGATATCTGTTAGGAGTGTTGTTGGACTTTTCCCCTTTACCCAATTCATTGATTTGAATGTTCATAATGGATTCTTCATATGCATATTGAGTCAAATGGGGAAAGGGGGAAGTGTCTTCAATACAATGAATTTCAAGGTCGAGCTCATCTATCTCTTGTCCTTCCTCATGAGCAACTAGGTTATTTTGGAGAGGGATTTGAATCCTCTAATCATCTCTGTCTTTTCTCCTTTTTTCCCTTTGCAAAGCCTATGGCACATTGTTACTAGGCCTCTTGAAGCCTCTGTTATCAGTATTTTGGGGATTTCTGTACATGGGCTTCCCTTCTAATTTCCACCTTTCCATTCTAGCTGAAAGCAATTTTAGCACTTTAGTTACCTCATCTTTCTGAAGGGGAAGGGGAGATGAATTGGATGGGGAGGCTTCAAGTATCTTCTTGGATATGTCTCTATCAGCCTTATTCTTGAGTCGGTCAATCCCCAATATGTTAGATTCTACTTCCATGGCTGCATCCTGCATGTGAGCCAGAGTAGTTGCTCTCCTCTCCCTCAACAGGAGGCAGAAATTGGGATCAAAAGTGCTAGCATAAGTGATTTTAGTAGAGGCTTCTGAGGGATTTATCTTAGTAGGGATCTTATTGTACATTTTATTGAATCCCTTGGAGAAGTCAGAGACAAAATCTCCTTCCTTTCTCTTCAAAGACCCAAACTCTGTCATGTAATACATGAAGTCTTTTTTTTTCTGCCCACTGTCTCAAAAAGGCATTATCCAAAGCCTCAATCCCATCAATAGATCCAGGAGGTAGGGCCTTAAACCAATTTCTAGCCTCGCCTTCAAGGATATGGACAAAAATCTCATCCATACTTCTACATGCATGATAACATGATCATCTATAAAACTGTAAAAGGCTTCAAGGTGTTCTTCTGCAGCTATGTCCCCTTCACCTGTAAACTTGGGCAACTGCTTAAGGTAGCCATCTGCTGAAAGGGAGTTGAGAGGCTGAGGTAAAAAAAGGGGATCATACCTAGCAGCTATTATAGCCTCCATTCTGGTCATGGGGGCATTTTTTCCTGCCAGAGGGATATTAAGTAGAGGAGAACTCGAAGGAGAAGGAGCTCGAACAGGGGATACTGGAAATGAGCTTCCAGGTGGAAGGGGGAACAATGGGGGATTCAGAGAGAAGGCTAAGGGGCTTGAATCAGCAGGTGCTTCTCTCTGTGCAGTATCAACAACTGTAATAAGAGGAGGGGTGGTAAATCTAGGAGTGGGGAAATATTTTGTGGTCCTAGGTATATGCCAAGGTACAACTTTAGGGGAGAGGGGAGTGACAAGGATTTCTCCCTCCAATACCAGACCAAGAGGGGAAAACTTGGCAGGAACACTTCCAAAATTCAGGAAACGAGAAACTTCATAAAAAAGGTCTTATAGGAAGCTGAGAAGAAGAAAATGGAATTTCTATAGAAGGAGATGGAAAATTACCTAGTTCATCAGTGGAAGTTTCTCCTTCAGAGGCCTTTCCTTTTATGATAATCACCTCCAGATCAGATTCAGGTGTAGCTAGAGGTAGTTGTGGATGGGACCATGTGTGTCTACCTCTGGAAGCCACAATTAAAATAGTAGGTTCACCACAGTGGAGTCGTCACAATGGAGTCACCAGGTGCATAGTAGCAATCTCGTAGGGCTCTGATGCCTGATGCACCTTCAGAATCAAAGGCTCGATGTCGTTTGATCCCAGGGAAAATTTTCAACTTCGTCCCTAACAACGATGCCAGAAAAGTTGGCATCAGAAGTCACTCCTGGATTGTAGCAAGAGTAAGCCTAAAGCCCATCAATTTATGTCACTATTTGTTGGTAAAGGGTGATGAATGGAGGTAAACTCAGAACAATATCGTTCTAACTCAGAAACTAGGCCAGGCATGCACAAGAAGATGAGGTCTTGGTTTAACTTCAAACAATAAGTTGTAATAAGGGTGAGTAGGAGGAAGACTTATGTGAGGAAATGTGAAGGCTTGTTGTAGGCATCGAGCTTCTGGCAACCTGTAGAATAAAACTTGAACACAAGAACCTCTTATATTCAAAAGTAGAAACAGTAAAAGAACATAACAATGTTATAATAAATCCTTTATCATAACACAGTCACGACAATTCATGTGAATAAATCAATCATGAACCCTTTTAGTATGAGATCGAAACTAGATGAGAAAGGGAGTTGCCTTCCATTGAATAAGAAAATTTCATATGCAGATACATAGCCAGGAAAACCAGTGCTTCATTAAAACATTACAGTTGGGAGCTATGCTCTACCATCCATCCCTACACAAATAAAAAAGTTGAGTATATATACTCAAATAAATTCACCACCTTGGCAGCAGGAAGGTAGTTGAGACATTAAATTCCAAATTATCATGTGCAAGCTCCTCTGGTCAGACAAGGACATCAGATCAACATGGCTTCTTTAGGAAAACCTACACACAGGACGATGTTGGGCAGATTTCCTTCCACA
The DNA here is from genome assembly GCA_009831015.1 of Picea engelmannii. Taxonomy (NCBI): domain Eukaryota; kingdom Viridiplantae; phylum Streptophyta; class Pinopsida; order Pinales; family Pinaceae; genus Picea; species Picea engelmannii. Next base: position 328,315 of record ML782100.1, on the reverse strand, counting down.
ACCTCCATGCCTTACATTTAAGGAGTGAGGCGAGGTTTCAACCACCTCCTCCTACCTTTATTTACCTCTAACAGGGATCAGGATCAAGTTCGAGTTGAATTGGCACCCAGAGAATGTGGCGATGCTTCCTGCAGCTAAAGGTACTTTTAGCATTTTGCGTTTTGGCGATTTCGGATGTAGTGGAGGAGTGACCCCCTGTCTTTCAAACTCCCAGTAGCTGAAATGTTGAAATGGCTAATCATTTCATGTTTTAGAGTTTCCCGATGCAGTGGAAGAGTGACCCCCTGTCTTTCAAAGTCCCGTTAGCCAAAATTCCGAAATGGATAATCATTTCACGTTTCAGAGTTTCCCGATGTAATGGAAGAGAGACCTTGTGTCTTTTGAAGTCTTGGTAGCCAAAATCGTGACCTAGCCTGATCAGGCGCCATGTGTCCTGACTAGATAAGATGCCCATGATCATTTTGTGCCTTTGGCCATAAGATATGAGCCCATGTGCTAAACCTCTTGCAACTCTATGACTCAAGCTTACCTGATGACCATCGATCTGCTCTATCTGTGGATCTTGCCATTGAAAAAAAAATGCTCGCTTGCTTGATTTTAAGCTCGAAATGGGGTTCTTATGTGTGTTGCGTTGGGCGCTCATGACTGTGGCCTTTGAATAAAACGCATTTGATGGGTTTTTAAACCCCATTTCTATGCATTTACACCAAGGGCCTGAAATCAGAGAGAAACACCCCCTTGCAAGAATTGGCGCTAACACAAGGGATGCATGCTTTCATGGATGGTCACCATATGTTCTCTATACATGGAACTCTCCTCATTGTAATAATATGTCATCATCATTTTGTCTTGGAATTTTCTACTGTACTTGTTGTTATCTCATAGAAATTCAACCTCTGAAGTTAGTCTTTTCACCAAAGTTTGGTCATATCAATTATATTGGAAGGGTGAATAGTAGTCTTCAAGGGTCACTTAGTCAAATTAGTCATGTTTTAAAATGACTTAGTGTTAGTCATCCTAAGTATAAGAGTGGGTCCTACACCAAAAAAATTCATTAATTGTCATAATTATCCCTCATTGGTCATTTTAAATCATTATGAGACCTTGTCCACATAAAAATTCCAAAAGTCACGAGTTTGTAGTGCAAACCATGTTTTCTCTATATAGCACGCTAAAAATTGTTGTAAGTTCATTGTTTCACAATGAAATGATGTCAAATCACTTACATAATTTGAGGAGAAGGTTTATAATTTTAGAGGACATCACCAACAAGCTAAATTTCCCTCCAAGATTTTTCTTAAAGCTATTAACTCAAGTTTTCCAAAAGCATTTTTCACTCAAAAGAAGGGTTTTATTAACAAGTTTTGTTATAACAGTTTCTTGTGTAGAGAATGCTTGCTACAGACTGAAAATGGCTCCAAAGAAGGATCCCATTCCAAGGAGAGGTTAGGTTCTCTTGTCATATTTGAGTCATTAGACACAAGAATCATTGAACTAGATTAAAACCACGTGGATTCCTTCAAGAGGGTGAGTTGTTGGAGGTATTTCCAAAAGTTAGAGGGCTATCATATTGAGATGTCCAGGGATTTTATCAAGAACCTAAAGGAGAAAAATAATATATCGAAGTAATGATACACTCATGAATCAGGTTTCTAGTCAAATGGATGAATTTCAATAAGAGTTTAAGAACATTGGTAAAAAGATAAGGAAGAAGAAGAATTTGGCTATATTTAACAAGGAGACTGTTGATTGATGGTTTGATGGTCAAGTTATTAGTTTACATGCATTTTAAAATCAATTATTAACCTCACATGGCTTAATATTGTATCCATTATATCATGATCTTCCTACTATCTACAATTTTTCTCTCGGATTGCTGAACATAGTAATCTTTCTTCCTTCCTCCTTACAAATGATAATTGTGGGTTCTAGAAGAGTACATAGTATGCAAGAGATGTGTATTAATGAATATAAAATTTCAGACTACTTGCAAAAATGTGTACTAGTATATAAGGATTGTACCAAGTCCCCAAAGTGCATAAATCTACACTCACTGCATACTTTGTTTCGTTGCAGTAAGTAATTGGTAAAAGAATGTCAAAGGTAGGCATGTCTATAGTAGAAGTATGTTCAAGGATTATTCTTCAAATTCTAAAGCATCAGACTCTTATGCAACTGTCTCCTAAACATTTTATTCTTCCATAAAATAATTTGAAGTTCTTTACCAAGACAAAAACCTAATTTCACATAAGAAGGTAACAAAAGATTTAAAGATCAAATTTGGTAGATTCAATTTTGTTTTCCAAATGAATGTTATGAATTAGGTTGAATAATGCATTCTACAAAAGAGGTGGTAGCGCAAACTGTCGTTTTTACACTAAGCACACTACCAACTTGTTGTAGATGGAAGATTTCATAAATTTTGCTCAAAAAGTCTAAATTCGACTTGGCTAGAGTATTTTAGGGGAAGATGATGACTATTCCTCCAATACCTCATAAAATCTCATCCATGGGTGTAGGTGTCACTTCATTTCACCAATGTAAACATTCTAAGGATCAAATCCTAGAATGTAGGAATAGGAATAGATTTTGGAAATCTGTGTTTTCCTGTTTTAGTCACTTTCTTTGGAGACATATTCTAACGATATGGAAATGTATGTTTTAAAAGTGAGAAAGATTTTTCATAAGAAATATCTCCTCTTAAAAAACCTCTCTCCGTTTTAAAAACATCTATTATTATTTGGGAGATATGGGTGAATCTTTGAGAGGCATATTTCCAGAAATTTTATACTATGTTTTTGCTAGCCACCTCACAAATTCGGATTTGAGTTGGATATCTTCAAAAAACCAAATATAGGTGAATAGGTTATGAGATACATATATTGTGGATCTATATGAGCATGTAATGTATATATAAAGAGGACCAAATGGAGGAGCTAAAGGGTTCGATATTGAAGACATTTATGCACTCTTTTGTTGTAAAAACCTTGACATATATATTGGAATGCTAAGCTTCTTTCATTGATATTGTTTAGAATTCTATTCATATTTCTTATTCTGCACTTGTGATTTGAATGTTATATTCATTTCCTTGTTTACTTAATGATTTATGAATTTTATCTTATCTATGCATTAGTAAACTGAGATCACAAATCTTTTGTTGGTTATATTCAACCTTTCACATGGGTTTTCAATATATGTGATGTTGTTGATGCAGTTAGCATTCTTCATCTACATAAGTTTTTCAAACCATCTGATTAGTATCTTTTGAGAGCCTTGTTTTTTTCAAGTATGTTCAAATTATTATAAGTGAATGTGTGTGTGAGTTATTCATCTTTGATCCCATTTTCAATACATCATTAATCATTTTGATTAAGTTTCCAAGTTCTCTTGATCTACAACCTAAAGAGACTCTTGGAGTGGTAACAAATTGGTGTCATTTCCGGGGAGAGGAGTGTGAAACAAGCTTCCCTGGGAGGTGAAATAGTTCTAGATTTTGATTATAGACAAATTTTGGGCATCATATTGGTTGTAATCTTCTATCCGGGGACTCCATGGAGGACAAATTCAGTGGCAACTCCACAATCTTCAAATGTCAAAGGCATTTGTTGCTCTTTTGGCTAGAATTTTTTGACCTCTTAAATTTTCCGCAGTCCCTGGTTTCCCACATCTAGTACCTCTTATGGATATTTGGGGAGACTTCCTTCCTCGGTTCAGAGAAAGGAAAGAGTATAATCCTTCAGATCACCTCATTAGATTTCATCAATGCATGGATCATTTAAATATACACGATGAAGATGTTCTCATGAAGATGTTTTTCTATTCATTGGAGGGTGATGCATGTAACTGGTATTTCTCTTTACCTCCTTCCATCATTTCATCCTTGAAGGATTTCCACATAGTATTCAATGAGTCATTATTTGAAATTTGTTGTGGGGAGTTTCATTCAGATATTCAACACGTTGTTTCTTCTAGTAGTGAGGATGAAAGTGAATATATTATTAATGAAGATATAGATGAGGATGAAATTCTTTCTATTGTTAATTCCTAATAAGAATATCTTCAATATATAATTGATAGTAATATCGATGATTGCATAGATGAGGATGTTTTAGATCTTTCTTCTTATGAACCCGTTGATTCAAATATAGATGATAAGGATGATTATGAAGTGGAATAAGGAGTTGTTTCTTCAAATATGTTTCAAAATCATATTGCTGATGATTATATGCAGAAATCTTCATCTCTGCCATTAGGATTTTATCCTGATGTTCCCATATTTGACTAATATAGTGATGATGAGGAATATTTTAAAGTTTATGAAGGCTTATTGACTAATGGAATATCATCTAGTTCTACTTTTCAACAAGAAGAAGATCAACAATGTAATTAAACTATGGTTGATGATAGTTATGAGTCTGTTGTTCAAAATTACAATGAAAATATCCTTAGTTTTGATACATATTTTAAAGAGATCATTGTTGGGCAGAGTAATCAACATTTATGTCATGATATATCTTTTAAGACTCATCCTTCATTTGATCATTATGGAGATAGTTATGTAGAATATCATGAACATATCTCTTCTTTTCTCTTAGAAATTGTCAACTGTGATGGGATAACACATCATAGTGATGGATATGTGTCACAGGGATATAGAAAAGAGGAAGACATACAGGAGAATCCAATGATTCTAAATCTTTATGATGGTGATCATAGTTTTGAAGATGCAGTGTCATCCTTACTAGAGTCTTATATTTCAGACTCCTTTCAGTTTTCAGATTTTATCATGTCACTTGCATTTGATAGTAAGTGTGATATCCTGAAAGAATTTTTACGGTCATTGTTATGCTTTTATTGTTATCTTCTAATTAGTGGCATAAAAAGAAGATTTCCAACCATGAGTTTACTTGTATGGCTTCATTGGAAGCATGATTTCACTTAATCAACAAGCAGTACAGTTGATTAGAGTAGGAGTGTACATGAATACGCTCAGTAGTTGAGCATTGGTTTTCAATTTTCAATAAATATCCAGAGTTGTTTTCAGTATATCAAGGTATGACAAAAGTGAATATCAAATCTTAAAGGTTTGCAGGGGATTGGTTGCATAGGCCTGATGACTCCATAGCCCAATGGAAAAGGCAACTAGAACTACTAGGTTTCTGGAAACCTCAAAGGGAAGTTTTCATCCCAGTTGGAGCCAGATGTTAGCTCCTAGAATGTCAGCCTCTCAAGTCATCCTTTTAACCAAAGTTTGGTCATGTCAGTTGTATTGGAAGGGTGACTAGTAATCTTCAAGGGACACTTAGTCAAATTATTCATGTTTTAAAATGCCTTAGTGTTAGTCATCCTAAGTCTAAGAGTGGGTCCTACACCAAAAATGGTCATTAATTGTCATAATTGTCCCTCATTGGTCATTTTAAATCATTACAATACCTTGTCCACATCAAAATTCCAAAATTCACGAGTTTGTAGTGCAAACCATGTTTTCTCTAAATAGCACACTACAAACTGTTGTAAGTTCATTGTTTCATAATGAAATGATGTCAAATAACTTTCATCATTTGAGGAGAAGGTTTTGAATTTTAGAGGACATCACCAACAAGCTAAATTTCCCTCCAAGCTTTATCTTAAAGTTATTAACTCGAGTTTTCCAAAATCATTTTGCACGCAAAAGAAGGGTTGTATTAACAAGTTTGGTTATAAAATTTTCTTGTGTAGAGAAAGCTTGCTACAGATTGCAAATGGCTCCAGAGAAGGATCCCATTCCAAGGAGAGGTTAGGTTCTCTTGTCAAATTTGAGCCATCAGACACAAGCATCATTGAACTAGATTAAAACCATGTGGATTCCTTCAAGAGGGTGGGTTGTTGGAGGTATTTCTAGAAGTTAGAGGGCTATCATCTTGATATGTACAGGGATTTTATCAAGAACCTCAAGGAGTAAAATCAGAGATTGAAGCAATGATACATTCATGAATCAGGTTTCCAGTCAAATGGATGAATTTCAATAAGAGTTTAAGTGCATTGGGAGAAAGATAAGGAAGAAGAATAATTTGGTTATATTTAACAAGGAGACTGTTGATTGATGGTTTGATGGTAAAGTTATGAGTTTACATACATTTTGAAATAAAATGTTAACCTCACATGTCTTAATGTTGTATCTATTATATCATGATCTTCCTACTATCTACCATTTTGCTCTTGGATTGCTGAACATAGTACTTTTTCTTCCTTCCTCCTTGCAAGTGATAATTTTGGGTTCTAAAAGAGTAAATAGTATGCAAGAGAGTTGTATTAATGAAGATACAATTTCACACTACTTGCATAAATGTGTGCTAGTATATAAGGATTGTACCAAGCCCCCAAAGTGCAAAAATCTACAGTCACTGCATACTTTGTTTTGCTGCAATAAGTAATTGGTCAAAGAAAGTCAAAGGTAGGCATGGCTATAGTAGAAGTATATTCATGGGTTCTTCTTAAAATTCTAAAGCATCATAATCTTTTGCAGTTGTCTCCTAAAAATTTTATGCTTCCTGTTGAAACAGACATTGTTTTTTGACCTTCAGAATAAAAAAAAATTGTATCTTTGAGCCTTTGCATTATACAAATTTTTTAAAAACAAAAAATTTCATCTCCGACGGATTCGAAATACCTTAATAGTTCATTTTTGGACAAAGAATGATTAAAATCTAAACGAACATATATTCCAAATACTTTTTCAAATGATCTTTTAAACGAACAGTAATGTTGCAACTTAAGAAATGTTTAATTCACATCAGGATATCGGGATTCAGAGTTTTGAAATAAAAACGTTCAACACAAATTAAACAGCGAAATCCTAATCCCCGATTTCCCGATACATTAATTCTTAATAAAAACATTATTTACTTAAATCAGATTTAAAAAGGGGTTTAAAATCTAAGTTAATATCATCGCAAAATCGAGATTCACGATTTTGTGAGAATAAAGATACTTGTCATCGAATGTTCTGATTTCCCGATCCCTGATTTTATGATAATCCTTAAGTGAGATTTATAATTAATATAATTACTGATAATCATGATTAAGAGTACATAATCATATCGGGATATTGGGGTTCGCGATTATATGAGCAACAGTTTTCATGACATCGGATTTCTCGATTTCCCGATCCCCGATTTCCCGATCTCCGATTTACTGATTAATGAAATCTCGAAAAGCTTAAACCTGAATCAATTAAGATAATAAAAGTGTTTTAACTAAATAACGCATCATGATTTCGACGATCGGGGTTATGCGATGACTTATTTCCTTGACATCGAAAGTTCCAAAACTCCGATAAGAGTGTGTCCAATTTTAAGCCAAGATTAATGCTAATTAATCACTCTTTGAAACAATGTTTAGAGTTAAACTTTGATAAATGATTTTTAATGCGACAATCATTCAATTTGGTAAGTTTCTTTCATATTTGAAAATATCGGGAAAGCTCAGGTACAAACATTAAATGCATATATTCATGGATATCGTTTGCATTTATTTCATAACAGAGGTACAAAGCTCGATGATTTTATGATATATTCAAAATAAATTTTGAAAAACGTTTACATTGTTATTCCAAAGCTAAAATCTACTATGTTACAGGTATTCAAGTAAACACAGAGCTATGGTGCCCAAAAAAGATTCAAAGAAAAATGAAGAGCAACCGGAAGGCAATATTATTTCAGATACTACTGCAGCTGGGGTAGTACACTCTGTCAAATCATGGGCTGCAATTGCAGAAAAAATGGAAGATGAACTCAAATACGAGGACAATGGTGCAGAAAACCATCTCTGAGATATCGTCGAGACTGGGATTGATAAGGTTGCAGCATGATCGAGACTGGTTTCATATACAAATATGGTTGCCTGAGCACTGGATAAAGTAGACGTTCTGACCAGAAGTATCCTAAATGAACAAGGAGCCGTCATCGGCTCATTCAGACCTGAACATATCCAAGTAATGTATAAACTCTCGCCTAATTATAGACACACTTACAATACTAAGTTTGTAGCTGCATTTCAACAAAAAGAGTGCGTTGAAGGTGGCCAAACATACCCTGACATGATAAGAGGATGGGTCAGAGATGAAAATAAATTTAGGGCTGATTTACATGGAATCTATGCCACCGCTTCATTAAATGAATATATGGTGTATTTAGCAATGATGTTGTGTAGACTATATGGGAAAAAGGATCCTTATCACTTTAGTGAAGAATTGACACCTTTCTTAGAAGAAGTTTCAGAGGGGCGTAGTTTCAATTGGCATAAAATTCTATCAGACAACATCACCTCAGAGGTTATAAATTACAAAACAGCTAGGTCAAAGGGACAAACAGTGTCGTTTTATATGTCAACATATATAATGGATTCCATTTTCTTTATGACCCCTTTCCCACTAATGAATTGGAGTTGGAACGCCTCTTGCCCAGAGCTTGTCCATGCGTACCATTCATCTCTTTGGGAAGAAAATGCCAAAAATAATTTTTATGAAGTGTGTCACTATGTAATTATTTCGCTGCACAAAATGTTCTTTGGATGTGAACCTCCTCGTATTTCACATACCATTACAGAAAACCTCAAGACAGTTGTTGATTGGTTCATTGAAGAAAATTTCTCCTATGTGAGAGTTTATGGTTGTTCTATTCCGCCACACGCACTACCCAAAATTTTACCAGACAGGTTAATATGCAAAGAAGTGGCTTATCAATTGATAAATGGTGGTATCAGGCTAGAATTGAAAGCTCAACAGAAGAAGGCATGGCCATCTTTTCTGGTTTATCTAGGGAATTTTTTTTTATTAAACATTGGTCATTCTAAGTCAGAAGCCGAATCATTGAGTGAAGTGAAATTAGTGGATATAGAACACAGGAAACATGACCCATATCAAATAATCAATAGGCATGTCACACAGTGTGGATTGAAAGCATACGAACATGAAGTTTCATTTTATGATGATTCTTTTAGAAATGCTAAGTCTTATGAGGAAGTTCAAAGTAGAGTGCAAACCTTGTCACCTGATGCACAGGTGGGGTTCACATCCTTTCAAAGAAACAGACGACAGTGTCTGCCAAAGATTTTGCAAGGCGAAGTACCAACATCAAAGCAAGTGCCAGAAACAATTCCTCCGGGTTTTGAAACCATTATTCAGTATGATACAAGTAATAAAGACAAATTGAAAGATTTTGAGATTCCTCCTCAGAATACAGAAAGTTCGCAGATCAAAGATACACAGACATAAAAAGGCAAAGAAGAAGAAACAAGCACAATAAACCTTGATGATGCTCCAAAAACTGTTAGGGGAACAACTTCACAGGAACTGGGGAGTCCCATTACAACATTAACCCCATTGCAGGCTACTTTCATAACCCCTCACGAAGGAGTTCTATATGTAAGTGACTTAGAGCCCATCAACAGAGATGAGATCCCTTCATCAGACTATTTCTTCAGTAAAAAATGAAGAGCCATCTTGAAACATGAATTACATCCTGTAGGTGAAAGAATGATTAAAAAACATAGGATTATCATTGATGGAAAGAAGTTAAAAGAAGGAGAATTTGCTACAGAGCTAGCAGGAACCATGGGTGCAATAACATCAGCCAATATGTATTCAGTAGGAAATCTAACAACAATGTTAGAGCAAAAAGATCGAGAAATATTGCAGCTGCAGGATAAATTGAAGGAAAATGAAAAGATGATTGGATGGGGAATACAAAAAGGTCTAGAACAGGCTAGAATTAAAGATATACAAGATATCCAGAAGTTAAACGAAAACTTGACCGAAGAAAAACATATGATTCAGATTACCCAAGAATAAGTGCAGAAGTTGGGCAATGAAAATAAGTCTCTACAGGATAAAATTATTTCAATCACCAATCAAGTGATTGAAATAGAACATTTCAAGATTAAAGCATTAGAGGTATATACAAATATTGAAGAAGAACAATAGAAGGTAGTCTGCAATCTGGAAGTTATCCAAAATTATTTTCAAGAATCTAAGAAGTCTATCGAAAAGGTAGTGCAAAAGGAAAGAGAGGCGAAAGCAGCAAGAAATTCTTTCCAAAAGAAAATAACTTCTTTACAAAAAGAAGAAGTTGAAAAATCATAGAAGTTATCTATTTCAGAGCAGTTGAAAGGGGATGTAATGATAAAGGTCTGGGAAACAAAATTGGAAGGATATAAAAGAATTACAAAAGGGGTCATTGAAGATTGTCAAAAGATCTTCGATTCTATTGAAAAAGATTCAGTACAGGTCGGGACTGATGGCTTTTCTGAGTCATTAGGAGAAATTAACATTAATAGGCATCAGCTGAAAATAAAAGAGGAACTTGAAGAAAAGAAAGTAGAAATATCAAATATCAAAGCAGTCGACATTTCGGAAATCGAGAAGTGGATGATGGCCTCAAGTTCGAAACTAGAGAAAATTAAGTCCACAGAGAAAACAATTGCAACATAGTTGCCAGATCTGCAAAGAAGTTTCTTCTCGTTTGAAGCAAACGAAGTACCAGAAGATCCCAAAGCCTTGGTGAACTTTTTAGAAAAACATGTTCAAGAAGTCGAAGTAGATAAAGAAAGTTCTTCAACTCTAAGTTAAAACTTTGTAAATATTTCTATTTTTAGAACTTTGAAATAAATTGTAAACGGTTGACATTAGTTAATGCAACCGAAGTATTAGGAAGTTGGTTAGTTACCAATGGAATATTTTGACAGAAATGTATAAATATAGTTTCAAGAGACTGAAACAGGGCTTCAGAAATTTTGGGAAAAAAGCCAATTTTGTACTATCTGCTTTGAAGTTTAAGGGAATATAAATCGCAACAAGATTCTGAATCCTGCAATTTCGTGACTATGTTTCTTCCCCTGTCTATTATCATTTGTTAAATCTTCATCTTAATGTGTGTTTCTAGCAAGTAAATCAGTTTGAAATTATATGCAATTGTTGTTTATTGTTTCATATTGGTTTGGATGTTGAATGTGTTACAATTTTTCCTCTAAAATTGCTTTAGTGATTTTAAGACCTGTAACCTTCTGTTCCTTAATATTTCTCTTTGTTAGAAATCCTGTGTCCATTTCATTACTGTTAATTGAAATATAAGATTCTTTCCAGATAAAAGCCTTATATTTCTCTCTGTTGTGTTTCATTGTCTACAATTTCAAAATTGTCACAAAACTAGGAAACGGCCTTGATTGCGTCTTTACATTACTGTTTAGATTTTAAAGTTTCTTCATTAATATCTTTTCTGAAAGTCTGAAGAAACCAATATATGAAAAACCCCTTTATAAATATTTAAAACTGTATCACCCATGACAGTTCCTAACGGTAGACAACCTAACGTAGAACCTGGTCTACAAGATCAAACAAGCATTGCACTAAACTTATTTAACACCATCTTGCAAACTGCAACAAATAGGACTGAGTTAGAAAGGTCGTGGGCTGCAATCGAACGCGACATAAGCATCCAGGAACAACGGGAAGAGCGACAGAGACAGTTGAGAAACTGAATATGATCTAGTCTTTCTTTGTTTCCTTGTTTTAAAAGTATTATCATAAAGATCTTTATTCAGATGCCTTGACGGTGTGTTTTATATCCTTAAAACACAAACTCAGGAACAACACTTCCATAAAATCATTTGAAGTTCTTTACCAAGCCAAAAACCTAATTTCACATAAGAAAGTAACAGAAGATTTAAATATCAAATTTGTATTTTCTCATCATATGGTGCAAGATACCAGATATATAAAATATGTAGAACAAAAATAAAATGCTAGAAATGGCAGAATAATAGTAAAATATCCAGCATAATCTTCACAATACATAGAAATGATATAACAATAGCAATAGAAATAGAACTTTGATTCAAAAAGCAATGTTCACAGGCCTCTTCCAGGGGGAAACCTCCAATCGAGCAGCGCTCTGTTACAATAATCTCCAAGCTAGGGTTCTCATACCCTTGACCCTTATTTATACTAAATATGTCTATTAAGAGAAGCATCTAGAGGAAGATCCTTCTAGAAGCGAAAGCTTCTATTAGGTCTTCTTACATCCGCCTT
>ML782100.1:284841-316198 GCA_009831015.1 Picea engelmannii | reverse complement strand
AAGCATCTAGAGGAAGATCCTTCTAGAAGCGAAAGCTTCTATTAGGTCTTCTTACATCCGCCTTATTCTATTTTATTGAAAGGCCTTATTAATATTGACCTTTATTATATCCGAATACATTGATCTACCTATGTGCGGGTTAGGACCTTAACATGTCCGCCCCCTTAAAAAAAACCTTGTCTTCAAGGCTTGATATGTGGAAACTGCTGCAGAATGGTAGTTGGTTCCCAAGTGGCATCTGCTGGAGTCATATCTTGCCACTGTACTAGAACTTCCTTGATGGTTCTCTAACGTAGGCGACGCTCACACTGGTCCAAAACTGCTTCTGGCTATAGCCAAATGGATCCTTCTTTAGCTAAATCTGGAAGGTTGGTTTGAATTTGGCACCTGGTTCCAATCACCTTCTTCAAGCATCAAACATGAAAAACAGGATGTAGCTTCGACTGACTAGACAGAGCTAACTGATATGCGACTTGTCCAACATGCTTGAGAACTGTGTAAGGGCCATAAAATTTGGGTGCTAACTTCTGACAATGCTCGGCCTTGAGGGAATTTTTCTTATATGGTTGCAGTCTCAGAAACACCTGATCCCCTTCTGCAAATTGTTGTTCAGAGTGACCTTGATCTACTTACTGCTTCATTCTATTTTGTGCCATGACCAAGTTATCTTTAAGGGTACGAAGGATATCCTCATGGACTGTAAGTGTTTGGTCAACCACCTGGACCTTCGAGGTACCTGGTAAGTATGAGAGAACTGAAGGTGGCTTCTGTCCATATACCGCTTCAAAAGGAGTCATGTGAGTGGTTGTATGGTATGTAGTGTTGTACCACCATTCGGTGAGGGGTAACCATTGAGCCCACCGGTGTTGTTTTTCTAAGGCAAAGCACCTCAGATATGTTTCCAAACACTTGTTGACAACTTCTGTTTGACCATCCATCTGGGGATGATAAGCTAAGCTGAGATGAAATTGTGTGCCTTGTAGCTTAAACAACTCTTGCCAAAGATTGCTTGTGAAAGTTGGGTCTCGATCATAAACAATAGAGTGCGGCATGCCATGAAGCTTGAAGACCTGGTCCATGAAAATGTGATCCACCGTGGATGCAGTAAATGGGTGGGGAAGAGCGCAAAAATGATCATACTTGGAAAGGCTATCTACCACCACCATTATGATTGATTTATTCCCCGATTTGGGTAAGCCTATAATAAAGTCCATAGAGATATCCTTCCCAATAGCAGGGGGAATCGAAAGCGGTTGGAGGGTGCCTGGAGATTTGACTATTTCTCCCTTGTTGCATTGACACACCTCACATTCAGGGACAAACTTATGGATGTCCTGTTTCATACCATCCCAGAAAAAAGAACGTTTGACTCGGTCATATGTTTTGGTGAACCCTGAGTGCCCTGCTGTGGGTGTAGCATGAAGCTCAGAAAGAACCGTGGATTTGAGCTTGGATTGTTTACTTAAATACAAGTGGTATTTGTATCGAAGTTCATCCTGGAGCCAGGAGTACCCTAGGGGATCCAGAGCCTTGTTTTGCAGTTGCAGATCAGATGTGAACTTTTGGGATCTTGAAGCCATTCTTGGTGCACAACTTGGAGCCAATTGGGTACAATGAAGGAAAGAGAAAAAAGGGATCCTTCATCTTCATATTTCTGGGATAGTGCATCCTCCACAACATTGTCTTTTCCCTTCTTGTAAATGATCTCATAATCATATCCAAAGAGCTTAGTCACCCATTTTTGTTGTTCCTGGGAGGAAATGCGTTGTTCCAGAAAGTTGAGGCTTTGATGGTCTGTCCTAATTTGGAAGCGTTGCCCCAAGAGATACAGATGCCACAACTCAATGGCATGCAGAATCCCCAAAATTTCTTTTTCATAAATGGGTTTTCCTAGATTCTTTTCAGATAGTTGCTTGCTAGTGAAGGCCAAAGGTCAACCCTCTTGCATAAGGACAACACTGATTCCTTTCCCTGAGGCGTCAAATTCCAACACAAAGGTCTTTGTGAAGTTGGGAAGGGCCAGAACCAAAGTGGTGCACATGGTCGTCTTCAAGGTTTGAAAAGCTTGAGCAGCTGCTGGAGTCCAAGTGAAAGAGTTCTTTTTGAGGAGAGCCGTGAGAGGTGCTGCAATCTTTCCGTAGTTCTTAACGAACTTGTGATAATACCCTGTGAGGCCCAAAAATCCATGCAATATTTTGAGAGTCTTTGGGTGCGGTCAGTCTTGCATAGCTTCAATCTTTTTCGGGTCCACCCTGACGCCATCCTTTCCCACCAGATGACCCAAGTATTCTACTTCTCAGGAACCAAAAGCACATTTGGACTGTTTCAAGAAAAGTTGGTGCTGAGAGAGTAGGAAGAGAACTTGATCCACATGAGTAAGATGGTCTATCCAGGTTTTGCTATAGATGAGGATATCATCAAAGAAAACTAAGACAAAATGACGGAGAAAAGGGCAGAAGACATGGTTCATGAGGCTCTGGAAGGTGGAGGGGGAGTTACACAAAATAAAGGGCATGACCAAAAACTCATAGTGGCCCTCATGTGTGTGAAAGGTGGCCTTGGGAATGTCAGCCCCTTTCATACGTATTTGGTGATAGCCTAAGCGAAGATCAAGTTTGCTAAAGAATTGGGTGCCACTCAATTCATTCGGGAGGTTATCAATGACAGGAATGGGAAATTTGTCTTTGATGGTTAGTTTGTTGAGAGCACGGAAGTGAGGACACATTCTCCAAGAACCTTCTTTCTTCAGTACCATGACGACCAGAGAGGATTAAGGGCTTGTACTAGGACGGATGACGCCTGCAATAAGGAGTTCCTGGACCATTTTTTCAATTTCATTTTTTTGTGCAAAGGGGTGGCGATATGGATGTATATTGGGGGGAAGGCTTCTTGGGACAAGGGGAATTGAATGATCATGGACACCGCGGGAAGGAGGGAGTCCTTGGGGAGTGGAAAATACCGTTTGATGCTTAGAAAGGAGGGCTTGGAGGTCTTGGGGCACTGGTGGGGTCTCTGTGGTTTGTATGGCGTGGAGTTGGGCAATGACACCAGAATGACCTTTTTTGAGCTGTTTTTCCATGCGATGAGAACTGATGACCTCAGGTGAACCAGAAATGATGCCTTGAAATTTATATTGGTGTCCTCCTTGGTCGAATTGCATGGTTAAGTTCTGAAAATCCATAATAATGGGACCCAAAGTCCTTAGCCAGTTTGCACCCAACACAATGTTGCAACCGCCCATGTCAATACCAAACATATGGGATTTTAGGTGGTAGTCACTGATTTGGAGAAGCACATTTTCACAACACCCGCCACATTTCATAGAACCACTATTGGAAATCATGATTTGGAAATTGTTGACAACATGGATGTAGCAATGGGTTTCTTGGGCAATGTGGCGATGAATAAAATTATGGGTGCTGCCACTATCAACCAGAATGATGACCTTTCGGTGCTTGATGTAACCGATTAACTTGAGGGTTTGGGGGGTAGAGAAGCCAGTGAGAGCATTGAGGGAAATGATCGGTTCCACTTTGGGAGGGTCGGAGGGAGGGTTTATGTTAGTGATTTATGGTGACTCGGGCACAAGGGGAGTGTCAAAATCCTCTTCCGGAATATCCTTAGAGATGGCCATAAAAATATTTTGTTCCTTACATTTGTGGCCTGGGAAATATTTGTCATCAAAATTATAACAGAGGCCTTTGAGTTGGCGTTCAGCCATTTTAGCCTTGGTCAATTTTTGGATTTTTAATGGGGTGGAGGGAGTAGTGGGGTTTACTGGTTTAGGGCAAGGGATAAAGGCAGGCTTACATTTTTGAGAGGAAACAATTTGTTGTGCTTCTTTAGCTTTTTTGGTAGCCTCCACCCAAGTTGTAGGTCGAACCATGAGGACATGGGCCTGAATCTCCTCCTTGAGGCCACTGATAAAACACTCTCGAAAGAAAGCATCAGTCATGCCCTCTGTTCAAAAAGCCAATCGCTCAAATACAACTATGAAGTCTTCTACTGTGCCTGATTGCTTCAATTTTGTCAAGCAACCCAAATGGTTGGTGTCAGTTTCAAAGAATTCATAAAGATCATTCACAAATTGGGTCCAAGCAATATACCCTTGACGAGAAGTTTTTCTCCATTGCCACCACTACCAACGTTCTTGATCTAGATGGAGAACACCATACCAGAGTTTGGCCAAGTCATATGTAATGTTTTAGAGAGAGAAATAATGTTCCATTTGGGTGACCCAACTAGTGAGGTCCGAGCCATCAAGTTTGGTTACATCCACCTGCGGAAGGCATATGTCCCATTGAAAGTGATGGGGTTGAAAGGAATGGGAAGAAGTTTCACCTTCAATCTCTTTATGTGCATCAGGAAAAGAGTCATCGGTAGGGATCTTGAGTTTGGTGTAGAGTGATGCAAAGACAGATTCAAGATGGGTGGTCAGTTTGTGTTTGAATTTCACCATTGCGGACTGCACGACTACATTTACGGATGCATTTATGGTGGTATTGATGGATGCATCACGAGAGGCAATAGTAGCACTGAGTTGTTGCACTTCTTGTTGGGTCTCGAGGAAACCAAATTGCAAGGTTTTGAAGCGAGACTCTAGTTCTTGGCTACGGGTATGGGCCATGAGGATGGGTGAACTGAAAAGGGAGCGGGAAGGGTCATAAAGTTTTGCAGAAAAATGATATGGATGAATGTGATAAGGGAGAAGAGATGAATCTAATGGAATAGGTCTCAAATAATGGTGAAAAAAATTCCAGACTTTTTTTCTTTATAGCTATGGGTTGCGGGGTTATACTTTGGTTTGAAGAATGCTACAGTGCTGAAATACCCAAATTCTGAACTAGAGAGAAATGTGTATTTACTTAGAAACCCGAATACAGATGCGTGGAAATAGATCTCGCTGGTTTAATTTGTTTATGTTTATGTTTATGTTCCCCAAGGGTTAGGTATTCAAGGGTTCTACAGACAAGGGTTTTCCCTGTGCTACAACTCTTTGATATATGTGCAAGGTCCAACAGTAGTACTCGGCCCAATATCTCAGGGCACTAACTAAGGAGGATAGACCATACCCTTAGCCATACTACCCGAATACCCAGGTACTAGAGAGTATCTTCCCGAGTGATGTTCTCGGTGACACTATAGCAGTCCGACATTCGATAGGTTTATCTAAAGAGGGCTTCAGGAAATTTAGGTCGATCCGTACAAAGGTGTTGTCTGATGCGCTACCACTCGAAGGGGTACCAACAAGGGTTACAAGGGTGGCCAACATATGTGCGCTTAAGAACCACTTGTATTTCCTACGTGTATGAATCCCTCAACCGTTGGTTTATGCACATAATGACAGATCTCTATGGCTTAAATACGTCGGAATACGTCTCTACCCTGAAAAAAAAATACCCACAATTTCTGCCAAGGAAAGTGCTCTGATACCACTTGCAAGATACCAGATATATAAAATATGAAAAACAAAAATAAAATGCTAGAAATGGAAGAATAATAGTAAAATATCCAGCATAATATTCACAATACACATAAATGATATAACAATAGTAATAGAAATAACACTTTGATTTAGAAAGCAATGTTCACAGGCCTCTTCGAGGGGGCAAACTCCAATCGAGCAGTGCTCTGTTACAATAATCTCCAAGCTAGGGTTCTCATACCCTCGACCCTTATTTATACTAAATGTGTCTATTAAGAGAAGCATCTAGAGGAAGATCCTTCTAGAAGTGGAATCTTCTATTAGGTCTTCTTACATCTGCTTTATTCTATTTTATTGAAAGGCCTTATTAATATTGACCTTTATTACATCCGAATACATTGATCTACCTATGTGCGGGTTAGGACCTTAACATATGGAATGATGTAATATGAGGTTTTAGACCTAAACAAACATCCTCGAGCTTCATTTTTTTTTTCCAAGTGAATTTTATGCATTAGGTTGAATAATGCATTCTATATAAGAGTTGTTAGCACAAACCACCTTTTTTACAATAAGCACGCTACCAACTTGTTGTAGATGGTAGACTTCATAAATTTTGGTCAAAAAGTCTAAATTCAACTTGGATGGAGTATTATAGGGGAATTTGATGAATATTCCTCCAATACCTCATCAAATATCATCAAATATCATCCATGGGTGCAGGTGGCACTTTATTTCACGAATGGAAACATTCTAGGGATCAAATCCTAGAATGTGGGAATATGACTAGATTTTGGAAATCTGTGTTTTTCTGTTTTAGTCACTTTCTTTGGATAAATATTATGACAAGATGGAAATGTATTTTTGGAAAGTGAGATTTTTTTCACAATAACGAGCTCCTCTTCAAAAATCTGTCTCATTTTTCAAACAGTTGTTAGGATTTGGGTGATATGGGTGAATCTTTGAGAGGCATATTTCCAAAACTTTTATACTATGTTTTTGCTATCCACCTCACAAATTCGGATTTGAGTTGGATATCTTCAAAAAACCAAATATAGGTGAATAGGTTATGAGATACATCTGTTTTGGATCTATATGAGCATGTAATCTGTATATAAAGAGGACCAAAGGGAGGAGCTAAAGGTTTCGAGATTGAAGACATTTATGAACTCTTTTGTTGTAAAAACCTTGATATATATATATTGGAATGACAAGATTCTTTCATTGATATTGTTCAGACTTCTATTCATATTTCTTATTCTACACTTGTGATTTGAATGTTATATTAATTTCCTAGTTTACTTAATGATTGATGATTGTTATCTTATCTCTGCATTAGTAAACTGAGATCGCAAATCTTCTGTTGGTTATATTCGACCTTTCACATGTGTTTTCAATATATGTGATGTTGTTGATGTAGTTAGCATTCTTCATCTACCTAAGTTTCTCAAACCATCTGATCAATATGTTTTGAGAGCCTTGTTTTGTCCAAGTATGTTCAAATTCTTCTAAGTGAAGAAGTGAGTGTGTGAGTTATTCATCTTTGATCCATTTTTCAATACATCATTAAGCATTTTGATTACTTTACTAGGATCTCTTGATCTACAACCTAAAGAGACTCCTGAAGTGATAACACTTGTGTCTCTGTGTATGGTTATTCTTCTTGTGATGTTAGTTATTATTGTTGCTATTGTTCATGGTTTATGCTTCAGTTCATGTAAATTTGTAAAGAAACTGAATGTAATTGAACAAAATTAAACTCCAACAATAACAATGACCAATTCCAAGACAAGTAGCTCCACCATAAAACACTCATGGGTAGGTCAACCCCTAAGCACCACAAGTGTGTAAATTTGGAAAAAAAAAAATTAGAAGATGAAAGATGCACCTTTACTCATATTTTCAAGAAGTATAAGGATGTTTTCACACATATTTATGAATATATGAAGACATGTGAAACTCGAACCAAATAACACATTATACTTAATAAAGAAGGTGTAAAACATTTCCAATAGAAACTAAGAAAAGTTCATCATAAATTAGAGATTCTCATTCTTTAGGAACTCAATAAAATTCTATATTCTTGAATCATATTCAAGGTCCACCATCCAATGTGGGTGTCCAGTATGATACCTATCCAAAATAATTATGGGGAAATTAGGCTATGTGTAGATTTTTGGAACCTAAATCAGATGTTTGACAAAGACAACTATTGTCTTCCTCCTATGGAACAAATATTACAACTCATCTTAGGCTAAGAATTTTTTTCCTTGCTATATGTATTCTCATATTATAACCAAGTTCTTGTAAAAGAATCAAACTGGTCAAACACAACTTTCCGCAGAAAGTGGGGAAGATTTTCTTGTTGCAAAATTCCTTTTGGTTTGATTGACATGAGAGAAACATTCCATCATGTCATTGATATAGATTTTAAAGGATTGACCGGTCAAAGTATATGGGTCTATCTCAATGGTGTAATAGTTTATTCCAAGAAAATATTAGATCACTCACATCACCTAAAACATATTTTTGAAAGATGTAGAAAATATGGTATATCTGTGAACCCTAAGAAAAAAAATGTTATTTCATAAGGAAAATTACTAGGGAATGTCATATCAAATTATGGGGTTTCTGTATTCCTAGAATGAATGAAATAAATCATGTATATTCCTTTTCCCAATAGCAAAAAGTCTATGTAATCATTCTTTGGAAAAATATTTTTTGTGAGAAGATTTGTATTAGACTTATCAAACATAGTAAATCCTCTCCAGCAGATGATAAAAATGATGTAGAGTTCAATTGGATTTGTATTGAAAAGGAATAATTTGACAAAGTCAAGTCTACCATAACAATAACCCATACACTACAAAACCTACACTTTTCCAAAGACTTTTTCTTATACACTTTTGTTCAGATCATTCCCTTGTAGCAATGCTCACTCAAAAGGATGAGAAATGGAATGAACACCCCATTTCATTTATGAGCACTAGTCTACAAGGAGTAGAATTGAATTAACCCAGAATGTAAAAACAAGATTTTTCATTCCATAGTGACATCAATAAATTTAGATCCTACATACTCAAGAACCATACCAAAGTGAGTGTACCTCACTCAATATTAAGGTCTCTATTTACTCAAAAAGAGTTGGTAGAATGAAATGGGAATTGAATGATAGCTATGCATGAGTATGACCTAGAGTTTAAAATTGACATCACTGTAAAAGGTCAAGGCCTATGTAAGATAGAAATTGAAACCTTAGACATTGGATATCAACTAGAATAAGGATGGGAGGAATATATATCACTATGCATGGAACAAGATTTTTATGTACCAACAACCAATGACTCTTGGTACAATGTTCTCAAGCATTACTTACAGCATGAAAATACTCCAAATCATCTTAAATCCAAACAAAAGATATCCCTGAGGCTCAAATCCACACATGATCAACTCATCAATGACATTATTTTTAGAATAAAATGCAACAATGTTATCATTTGATGCATGGAGAAACAAGATGCTAATAGAGTTGTCAAAGAACTACATGACATGAAAACAAGAGGACATTTTGTTGGAGAGACTATAGCTCATAAATTGTTTAGGGTAGGATACTATTGGATTATAGTTTTCAAATACTCACATGCATATTCCAAGAGATACAAAGTCTACCAAAAATGTGTTGAGAGGGAAAAGTAAACCATTCCCTTTGCAACCTATAAGTATTGAAGAACCATTTGAAAAATGGGGGATTGACATCATTGGGGACATCAATCCTCATTCCTTGAAGAAAAATAAGTACATCCTAACCATTACTAATTATTTTACATGATGGAATGAAGTAGTACCAATGTAGAAGGTAAACAAAGAAGTAGTGAGCAACTTCTTAGAGCAATACCTCATCACCAAGTTTGGAGTACCCACTACTCTTTTTTTTATAATGCGATGTAATTTTCTTCCTTAAAGTTAACTGATATTTCTCTAGAAAAATGCATTATTTTAATATACACAACTAACTACTACCCTTAGGGAAACGGTGTGGCTAAATCTACCAACAGAAACGTGATATGTATCCTGAACTGAATTGTAGTTGATCAACAGAGAAATTAGCACAATGCTCTACCAAATGCTATATGGGAAGATAAGGTGACGACCAAATATTCTATAGGAACATACCCTTATTTCCTTGTTTATGGGAAATAAACCATCCTTTCTCCAAGTTTTCTCTTTCATTCCATTCAATTATCCCAGAATTCACATGGGAAAAACAACCTAGTCATCCAAAGGAGAGTTGATACCTTTATTAAATTAGAAGAATAAATATGGAAGGAAAATGTAAAATTTGATGCACATCAACAAATCATTAAATTATGTTTTTATAAGAATCTTGTCGGGGATAAATATTTTCAAGTTGGTGATCTGATTCTAAAATGGGATAAGCCACATGAAGATAGAGGGAATCATTCTAAGTTTCTGCAATTGTGGCTTGGTCCCTATTTGGTTAAAGAACAACTTGGCGTAGGCACTTATAGATTGTAAAACCTTGAAGGATAAGGAGATATACTTCCTATAAATTGTCATTTCCTAAATAAATACTTAAGTTATTTGTCCTAAGATATCCTACTTGTACATAAATAATGAGTTTTATTTCTCAGTTTCTATTTTTCTAGGTCTCTCAATTTTCTTTATATTATTATTTCTCTCATTTTTGTCTTAGTTTGTTCGATATATATTTTCCTTTTTAACATCATTTTGAATGTTTTCTCTCCCAGATTCCTTTTGAATACTTCCCCCCATAAACTTATCATTGTTGCTAACATATTTTTCTTCCAATGACATGGAATGAAGTGGAATAGGGTCACAAATTTTTTCTCCTAACATTGAGAAAAGACATCAATTTTTTTTGTGTTCCTATGTTTACCTCAATATAGAATTCAAGGCCCAGACTCTGTATAGGAGCAATGTTGATGATCTAGGAATTTTTGTGAGATCTTTATTTACAAAACATCCTATAATTTGGAATTTTTACTGACGATTAATTGCATGTGAACATGAGAAAATAATTTCTAAGGATTTCAAATGAATGTGAGAAAAATTGTCATAATTAGGTGCATATGTGTAATTAAATCTCTACTTAACCAAGCAATAATGAAATCAAAACTCACACATATAATTTTACACCCATGTGTTAATGGGATTCACTAGACTCTTCTGGATACATCAATGGATTCACTTGGAAGAATAATAACTTTATTATCCTTCCTTTAGCAAGGGTTGAAACCTTCTCACAAAATGTCGCACATGCTCCATATAGGGTGGAAAACCCAGAGAAACCTTCTCTTGTACAAAGAGAACTTAAGGCTCTCACATAAGTGACATTTCTTCAAACACCAGAAGGACAACATTCCTCACAATGAAAATCTCTCTCTCTCTCTCCAAGGGGCCTAAAGGGGGCCTTCCTTACATTTCTTACATAAGGAATTTATATAGTTTCCCTCTCTCCATATTTCAAGGAGACAAGATCCACAATTTTAGGATCTAATAACACTCAAGAGAAAAAATGAGAAAGCATCTCAGCCAACCTTAAATTCCCCTTGAGACTAGGAAACCACTTGTGATAAAATGAGGAAGAATCTCAAACCAGATCACGAGACTCCCAAATTCCTCTTAAAATTAGGAAACTAATTTGTGAGGTGGATTCTCACATAAAACTGATTTCCCCTTGAAACTAGGAAACTAATCATGAGGTGGATTCTCAAACTTAATTTTAATTTCGTTTTTACAAATTAAATGAAAAATACATGAGCACACTATGCTAAAAATATATTAAACATTTTTACAATATGAAACATTAAACATTATTTTTAAACTTTGTCACCTATAATCAATCATCACTTTAATGATCTTCTCCATGGTGTGCAAAGTAATGAATCTATGTGTGGAGATCCTCCTAGATCATACCTCCCCACAAAAATCACGTTTGGTCCTCCAAAAGTGTTGATCCAGATTTAGGAGAGGAACGAACTGATTAACATACTAAATACAATAAACACATAGATATGGATAATAACAAAATATCCAGTGAACAATATATTCTATTAAATAATGAAATAGGTTGAAACTGTAAAACTGCAGAAGTGAAACTTGCTCGAATGGTAGTAGTTATCTCTGAGAAGAGATGTGGATTCTACGTGCATCCGTTTGAGAAGAATGGATTACAATGAGGCTCCATAGGCCTTTTTGATATTAATCATGAATTCCAAAACCCTAGACATCCAAAAACCTAACCCTAGAAGGTGAAACGTAAAAATTCATGTGGGCCCTATAGGTAAGTTGGTGTAATTTGGTACCTCAACTTCCTAGGGCCATAAAGTTTTCATACTACCTTTGGTTTAGGTGCGTAATAGCCTGTTGGAAAGGTATTTAAGAGAAATACACATTCTTCCATCAAACTATGACTCCATCTACAATTTGACTATGGATATCCAAAAAAATAATGTTTAGGGCCCCAAATAGCCCCAAAAGTATAGCAAGATGTGTTGATATGAAAACATACAAAATAAGCTAGTTGTATTAGGTGAGAGGCCACTTGCCACCTGGAGGATGTGTGGGGCTTCTAACAACCCTAGAAGTGTAGAACCCATAATTACAAAGAAGTACAGAAGAACGTGCTGAAAAAAATAGACATGAGGAGCCAGTTGGAATAGGTGGGTGTCCACCAATATCCACCTAGATAAATACTCCCCCCTTAGGAAGAAATGGTCTCCATTGCATTGAGTTCCCTCATCAGATGAGGAAAATTCTGTTGGATTTGGCCCTAGGTGAGCCACTTTCCTTGGTGTAGCAGTTTCCCTGCCTTGACAACTCGATAAAGTTGGATCCATTGATGGAAAGTGCCCTTGACCTGTGTGTCCATGATTTGATCAGTGGATTCTTGTTCCATGCAACTAGGGTTGAGCTATGTTGGTGTCAGTTGTTCTGCAATCTCAGAAGTGTCCAGTAATGATGGAAAATATGGTCGAAGGAGGTCCACATTGAATATTGGATGTAGACCAAGGAAGGGTGGACTATTGAGCTCAAAATCATTACTACCCACATCATTGGTGATAGTGTAAGGTCCATAACAGAGTGAGCGAAGCTTTCGATGGTGCCTAGTGAGACACTCCTTCTGTAGATGTAACCAAACTTTGTCTCCAACCTGAAATTGTTGTGGTACCCTATTTTGATCATGGTTCTACTTGTACTTAGCATTAGATTTCTACAAAATCTCCTAGACATGTTTGCGGATGTCCTGATTCCGTGTTATAGCAAGATTTGCCTCACCATTGCTATCTTGCACAGAGGGCCTTTTTCCATTTCCCTATGCAGACTTGTCATCCCTTTTTGATGAATCCAGAGCCAAAAATACACATTTTTCCACATATACATGCCCTATCTGCTATACAACATGCCTATATGCAAGCTGCTCCACTACAACCCGCGTACATTAGGATTTGTGCTAGAAAATACAAAAATGGAGTCGGGTTTCCATGTCATGACAAGAGATCTATGATCCTTGGCCTTCCACTTACTAGAAACGTTCCAACTCGGCCCTTCAGTTTCATTTTGAAGACTATAAAAGAACAATTCTGAGCTATGGAAAAGAGGAAAAAGCATTCAACTTTGAGGTCGAAGTTACTCTGGAGAAATTACTTCATATTGAGTCTGCATCCCTTTGTCCCTCAAGTCTAAACACAATGTTCAGCCCCCAAGATCTTTCCCTATTGTTGAGAGAACCTCATTGTCTCTCTCCTATGAGCTTGCCTTTGGTGGAGGATTGAAGTGGTGGAGGCCCAATTATAAGGAACTTGGTTTCTTGGTTTCAAACCATATCGACATGGAAGTCTATAATGTTGTCACTTCTGCAGATCAATTATTAATATAAATACTCCTTTCCCACCCTATTGGTGTTGTGCAAATATATGATTATTATCCATGGGAATGTTTGTAATGTTTATTAATGGATTATTCTATCTAATGTGCTAACCACTTTATATTGTCACCATCTGTCCATCAGGCATTAAGGTCCATGAACTGGCTTGCTGGCTTGCTTTCCTCAATACGCGTAGGAGGAGAAATAGAATTAAGAAAGGGGAAGCTACATTGAGGGGTTCATTACTGACCTTGAATACATGTAGGAAATAGAGAAATAGTATTAATAATGCCCCCAGCTCAATGAGATTCTTTTGAAGCGAACCTTCCTTGTTACAGACAGACGGGGGGTTGGTTTATGAAAGTCCCATAGCGAGGAGACCGTTGAGTAGTAATTATGTAAGTCAGGCACATACATGATTCGCTGGATTGGCGCTAACTCACTAACTCACCCTTCTTTGAGATAGAAGCATTAGCGGGTCTGATCAATTACCCTATCTGTTTGGCTCTTCAGTCATGCTTATTTCAATCACTTCTATCATGCCTATCCATCAAGCTACAAGGTTTCTGTCTTACTTGAATCCACCCTAGGCCACCGCCTGTAGCGAGTACTTTCTCTCCTTGTTTGTTGATAACTTGTTGCAGGTATAAAGATTTGGGTTGAAGTTCTCAACGGTGGAACATCATCGAACGTTGGATCGAGGTAGGCCTCTTTCTTATCTTGCACATTAATTTATATAGAATATAATAGAATTGAGTTGATTTCTGTAGTCATACCTGTCTATTGTGGTTTACCCTTGGCCATAGAGATTTTTTCCCTCATAGCAATCTTCTCAATGAGTATGGTGGCTTTGTCATTCGCATACTTATCAGGGGAAGAGTTTGTCTATGCACTGGCAAGAGGGACTGCAACATCAATGGGTCCCAAGGGTTGGAATCCCAGAACCACCTGAAATGGGCTATGGTCGGTGCAACTATGAAGAACCATGTTGTAAATGTGTTATACATAGGGGAGATTCTCGTCCCATGTACATGGATGCTTAGAATTTTACATGCGCAGGATGTGCACAATCATCTGATTGATGACCTATGTTTGGTGATCGGTTTGCGGGTGGAAAGTGGTGGATTTTGTGAGCTTGGTGTCCAACAGAGACCAGAGACTCGGCCAAACGGTGTTGAGGAACCTGTTGTCTTGATCAGAGATGATGGTCTGTGGTATCCCAAAGTGGACCCACACTCATTCGAAGAATAGCTTGGAAGTATATTCCACTGTGAAATTATTCTTACAGGTTGCGAGGATGACCATCTTCAAAAACTGATCAAATACCATAAACATGTTGTTACACATTATTTTGGTCACCTTGATGATCCACTTATAACATGTGTTAATGTTCCCATGAAAAGATAAAAGGAGCCTTTCTCCATGAGGAAAGGCATTGACTTTCTCTTCTCAAAATACCTTATTAATGAAGGTTTTCATAGTCTTAACTATACATAGGGTGTGACGATTCCTGATCGTCGCCCCCTTCTCTAAATCTGGGCTATGACATCTTTGCAAGTTCCACTATAGCTAGGGTGTGACAATGCCAAAAGACTAATAAAATGTCAAGGTTCACAAATGTTCTAGAAGGGGATATTCTAGAAGATGAGGTGGCTTTTGAATGGTTTGAATCTCACTCACTTCTATGATTTGGTGGGATCATTCTAATCTATTCAACCATCTCTCCTCCATATTATATAAAGAGGGATCTCTCATGGAAAAGGTTAAGGTTGAATAGGCCAAGAATTGTATGAAGAGTTCTGCATTAGATCATGTTTGAGAGCCTCATTTCAGTTCATCAAGTCATTGTGGATCTTCTTCATTAAACATTGGAGAAAGTGTGTGTGTTGGAGAAAAGGGTCATCGAAAGGGGAACTTGCGACATCAAGGCTTTGGTTGTAATCTCCACTTTCATTTTAATATGATACATTGATACGTTTCTTTCCCATAAAACTTGTCTTGTTTGGTTGTATGATTCCTTGATCACATACATAGGTTCTTGTTGAGTATATTATATTGCTTTCACTTTGGTTGGCTTGTGTTTCCTTACAGATTCAATATCATAGGAGCACCAGAGTGGAGATAGGATGCAAATGGAAAGAGGAAATGACATTTAAATGGTATGTTGTCCATCTCTTGTTAAATAGTAAACTCAATAGTTAGAACTTAGGAAAAACATCATGTTTTGTTCTATTTTGTTCTAGTTCCTGATGGTTCTAGGAAGATATGTTTATGTATCCATTTACCGATTAATCCCATAAAAAAATTGGCGACCATACTGGGGATATGAATTTATTTTGATTTTTTACTTCCCATTTTCTTTTATCCTGCCTTCCTCTGATTGAATTCATTCTATGAGTCTATGGGTGATCCATCTGGACTCCCTGGGTCTGGAAGTTCAGTTAGATTTTTTGTCTATCTCACAATTTTATTCATTTATAGAGATCATCTCATTGCACCATACTGGCAGCCTGTGACGACCCTAAAACTTTGTATCCTTCTTGATCAATCTAGTGTGACAACGTCGCATTGTGCTCTGCTAGTATCCTGTGATGACCTTTACTTGTCACACTGTGTCCCATGCCCAGCCTGCGATGACTCCTGTAGAATTTGTTAGAGTGAGTCATTTTGTATTTTTCACCCAGATTTTCCTTAGAGGCCTGGGTTGGACTTCTGATGCCAGTGTTTGATTGATTCATGAGTTTAAAACTTGATTTTGATTGGTTTTCAGTGATTGAAAGTCCTTTTTCATGATTTTGCAAGCTTTTTGCTTTTGATCTTTGTCACAAGGATATAATATCAGGTTCTTGATCTGAGTGCTTGTTTGACAAAGGGTCTTTGGTTTGTTTCAAATTTTGGATTGTTTTCACTTACCATATTGCTTGTTGGTTGAGAAACACTTTTTGTTTGCATTTGACAAAAACTTTCTCAACATTCACAATTTTGTCTATATTACGAGTTTGAATTGGGAATTGTGTTGAGAATGTCTTGATTTTATTGGATTAAATTTTCCTTTCGTCATTGCATCTCTGATTTTGTTTTAAAAGGAAGAACTGACTTCATTTATTCTTTTTAGTAATCTTTCATAAGAAAATTTTTACATTCAAAATATTTGTTAAAGAGAAGAATTGGAAAATTTTGCAATTCGTGACTATTTGGAATTGTGTTCATTCAGAATTAAGAAATTGCAATTTGTAGATTTTGGTACTTCAAAAAGAAATACTTTGTCTCTATTGTATTTAGAGTTCATTAAATTGAAAAATTGCACATTCATCTCTTCTTGCATTTTCTTTGGTCAAGGTCACAACTTCATCAGTTTCATTTCCATATCTCTTTTGAGTAAACAACAACCTCTAAAACACAACATAAATTTAAAATTTATTAGCAACTTTTATTTTCTATGGATTCTTTCCACCAACATTAGCTAGGATAACACTTTGGAATAGGTTGTAAGGAACACTCTCCAAAGCATCAAAACACACAATAGTATCTTGTGATAGGAATATTTCAAATCCAATTACTTCATTTTGTCCTGGGAAGCCCTTTTAAAACAAGGGTTAATCACGGGGTCGCATTAGGACTGGTAGAGTTACTCACCCTACTTTGTTCATCTTGGTGTAGAGATTGCACGTATTATTGGGGGTCACTTGAAGGTATACCCACTTGAAGGAGACACTCCTTCTATAGATGTAACTAGACTTTGTCTCCAACCTGAAATTGGTGTGGTACCCTATGTTGATCATGGCACTACTTGTACTTAGCATTGGATTTATGCAAAATCTCTTGGACCTGTTGGCAGATGTCCTTAATCCATGTTATAGTAAGATTTTCCTCACCATTTCTATCTTTCATAGAGGGACTTTTTCCATTTCCCTAAGCAGACTTGTCATCCCTTTTTAATGAATCCAGAGCCGAAAATACACATTTTTCCACATATACGTGCCCTATTTTCTATACATCATGCGTATACTACAACCCATGTACATTGGGATTTGTGCTAGAAAATACAAAAATGGAGTTGGGTTTCCATGTCACGACAAGAGATATCTTATCCTTGGCATTCCACATACTAGAAACGTTCCAACTTGACCCTTCAGTTGCATATTGAAGACTATAAAAAAATAATTCTGAGCTATGGAAAAGAGGAGAAAACATTCAACTTTGAGAGAAAAGTTACTCTAGAGAAATTACTTCATATTGAGTCTACATCCCTTTGTCCCTCAAGTCTGAACACAGTGTTTATCCCCCAATCTATTTCCCTATTGTTGAGAGAACCTCATTGTCTCTCTCCTATGAGCTTGCCTTTGGTGGAGGATTGAAGTGGTGGAGGCCCAGTTGGAAGGAACTTGGTTTCTTGGTTTCGAACCATGTCGACACAGAAGTTTGTAATGTTGTCACTTATGCTGATCAATTATTAATAGAAATACTCCTTTATCGTCCTATTGGTATCATGAAAATATATGATTATTATCCATGGGCATGTTTCTAATGTTTATTAATAGATTATGATATCCAATGTGCTAACCCCTTTATATTATCATTATGTAATTGCTCTGGTTGTTTGTTGAGAACTTGTTGCAGGTATAAATCTTTGAGTCATGTTCCAATGGGAGGTTGGAACCTTCCCCCTTATGGATCCAATAATATATATGCTCTTTCAGGAGCCATTAGTCATATGGGTGCTTATCCCACTTATTACCTCCCACCCATGTATCTTTCGTTTTCCATGTCAGTTCCTTTGAACAATTTTTCCATGACAGGTCCTCAAGTACCCCTAGGTATTTTATATGTAGAGAATCAATTTTACTGTTTAGGATACCCTCTTTATTAGACCCCTTCACAAGGGGGAAATAGATATCCTCACTAGAATAATTCTTATCCTGCCTTGATCTCTTCACAGACCTCGGTGACAATGACCGTCCAAATATCTTCAGACCATTTTGGCATAGGCCACCACTTTTCTGGGCAGGGACAAGGGGTACACCAAGATCCTTTCTAGCATGCAGTATTTCAAAATAAATTTTTACCCGGACCTTGGAATCAAATGTTTCAATCTATCACTAGCCCAGATATTGTCATTCATATTGGTGCTCCATCACCGACCTTTGCCAGTCATGTCAGAGATGGGTCGACATTTTCTACAAATTATGTTGAAAGATCGCACCCAACCTCTGCCAATTATGTTGGGGGCACCATCCTTTTTACCCCAAATCATAGCCGTGTCACATCTCCAACATCTATTCATCATATCGAAGAAGACTCTCTTTCCCCTACTAGTCACATCGAGAATCCTAGACGTCTCATACATAAGCCTAAATTCCTTTGCAGGACTTGTGAAGGAAGTCACCTTACTCGTCTGTGTCTAGCTACTACTGGGATACCAGAAGTGTGGGGCTCACCCAAGAGCCCTTCAGATCCTGAGGCATCCATGGTTTCTCCTCACACCACTTCTCTTTTGATCGTCTCGGTGGTTCCACCGACGCAATCCTCTCCTGACCTCACCCCCTTTATCAAGGGTGAAGCATCTCTTTCCCCCGTTACTATGCATCCTCTTCAACCTATAATTGAAGAAGTGGCCATACCAGTTCAATCTTTGGTCAATCCTACTCTCTCTGAAGAGAGTGATGCACCTTTCTATCATGTCATCAACATTCCAAATCCTCCCCCTTTTGAATGAGAGAGATTTATTCTTTCCCCAAATTCTCTCCCTCCAAGTCTTGACGAGGTTTCATTTGATTGGGATGACCTGATGGGGCATCCCATACCCCCACCTATGTCATTTCCATTAAGACATTATTCGAAATATTGCAGAGACTATATAATCCATTATCACTTTCTCCTCCTCGAATTGGAGAGCTTTGGGTTTTCCCAAGCTTTTGTTAGCTATCCATAAGATACTGACTTTCCACAAAAGACCGAGATGAGAGCCTTGGCCTCCCCCTTTTCATGTTGATTATAACCACATAAAATGAGTATTAGTTAAGATCTTTTTTGAATCATCTAAAAAACCAAAAATATTGTTGAGTGATTTGTCCCTTTCACACTCGTTAAATTGGATTTGAAAGGTCATGAGTTTGAGTTAAGTTCTTTTCTGACTCGTTACCAAAAATAGAAAATATCGTCGTGTGAACTTGTCCTTTTCACACTCGTAAATTGAATTTGAAAATACCTCTATTTTGCAGAAGTTACCCCTTTTTCACACCAAGTAGACTAAAATATATAAAAAAGGATATTTTTTGGCATTAAGTTGTGATTGCATCTCATGCCCTTGCTTGCAATATTGATCCTTTAGCCAGTTCTCGCTTTGCATTATAAATTGTTTCCTAAGTCATTTTTGCATCCTCAACCAAGAAGAGCCTTGTTTATATCCTTCTCAATCTGACACCCTATACCCTTGCGGGAACATTACCCCGAGTGTCCATCTCTCGTATGCATTTCTGTGCATTAATCATAGGTACGATCCACTGCTGGAACTAGTTTTTATTACTTACGGCACTCATTTCCTCCTCTGTATCATAGCATTCATTTGTTGTGAAAAAACAAAAAAAGGCAGGAAGGAACGAAGTACTACATTATAGTTGGAAGCATTTGTGTTGCCTTTGAATAGAGCACAAAATTATTGAGTCCTTGTGTCATCATAATTTTAAGTTTAGCATGGCCTTAGGAAGTTGATCTCATTATAAAGTTTTCTCTACCAACTGGTTACTCTTTCAGTCCCTATAGAGAACGTTATTGATGCCTCATGCATCTAATAGCCACATCATTGAGTCTATGCTGCCAGAGTCCACCATATGTCTCATGTTGGATCATGTTGTCATTGATTCCAATGGTTTGATTGATTGATTTCATTGATTGATGTTGATCCAAAAAGGATCTAGAGAAGGTTAAGACAACTTAGAATACACATAAGCAAATCAGAATACTTAGAATGACTTCAGAAGACAACAAAGGGGAAAAAATCAAAGTTCCTAAAAATCAATGAAAAGGGAATAAACGGGAAGAGAATGTCGTAGGCTTTCTAATGGTGCAAACAACTCGTCAAATAGAGTTACAGATCAAAAGTTATAAGCGGTCAAAATTCAGTCAAACTTGGTCAAAAAGAAAAAGTCAAAGTGAAAAGTGGCACCACTATAAGGGTGACATGTGGCACAGTTGAGTTTGCAAGATGACATGGCAAGGATGTAGACACGTGGGCAAATTGAGTGATGACATGTGTCATTTTTCATGGGCAAATCATACAGTGACAAGTGGCAGTTTTTGTGGACCAGTTATATGGTGCCACATGGCCCAGTCATGGGATGCCATGTGGCACCCCTCCCATGGCTAGAATATGAAAAAATTTATTCAACTCCCCAAGATTCTACCTCATGAGATCCAAGTAGCCCAAAATCCCCACAATTTTGCACTAACCACTACACCACACTATGGGTCTTGTTTGCAATGTGGTTTGATTTTTATTTAAATGTAAAATTTGAACTAAGAGCCAAAGGGAGGGGCTAGGCCTTCAACCCAACCCCTGTTCACATGAAATAGTGCCACATGACCATGCTATTCATCCTTCTTGGGGGCTTAACCCAACCAACCGCCAAATATAACATATTCGCCACTACATTTTACCATTCCGCCATTCTAGCCAACCTCTGCCAGATTTAGAGCATGCCTAGTTTTGTTTTAATTACATGCCAAAAATTAGGGAGGCCTGTGTTGGACAACTGAGAGGGGGGGGTGAATCAGTTGTTACCGTTCTTAAACAATTATGCTTCTTTTAAACTCTTTTCTGAGACACTAAATGATGATCACAATAATGCAGGGAAATAGACAATGGCACATTCAACATCAGTCACATATATGAGAAACACAGAGACAGATATTTCCCGAGGAAACCCATACAAAGTAAAAACCTCTTTTTCTTTATATGATAAGTAATAATTACATTATTTACATTATCATACATATGAGCACCAACTCATAATGAGGCTACAACCTCTGTTTTTCAAGCTACAACTTGTTGAGAGCACCAACTCTTTGTTTTCTCTAGCACCTACTAGAAGGAAGCACCAACTCCCTGGTTTCTCTAGCACCAACTAGATGGAAGCACAAACTTCCAATCATACAGGAACCAACCTGTATAACAGAGAACAAGAGTTCTCCCTTGCACCACCCTGCCACCCTGGTTTCTCTGGCTGCAACTAGATGAAAGCTACAACTCCCTGTGTCCAAGCACCCACTTGAACCTCTGAGGACAACAGTCCTCCCGAGCACCTCCCTTCCACCCTAAAATATAAAAATTTGCTACAGAAATTTATTACAGTGATATGGTGTTCAACGATGGCTTACCAGTCTTATCACTGTTCTGCTACATTTCATTGCTCTGTCTGCCTCATTGCCTTTCTGCTCACATCACTTGCGTTGTCTGGTCTTCTGCTTTTTATTCTCCGTGCACCATCTCCATTCTCTGCATAGTTCCTCTTCTATGATATTCAGCTGCTGCACTCTCCTCCTTCTTCACACCTGAATCATCTTTACCAACAAAAATCACAACAACCTCCAATAGCAACAACAACGACAACCACCCTCTTCTCTTCTCAGTACTGTGTATTTATAGATTTTGTGCACCTTGTGCATGCAATGTTTGCAATGCCTCTACATGCTGACTCCGCACCAAATTCCTCCACCTCTCGAGTGCTCTGTGTGATCATCATCGTGACTCTTCATCTTCTTTAGTAGTTCAACCACATGTTCAGCTTCACTGGGTGTTATGTTGAGATTCCTCAGCCTCTCTGGCAGTTTGAGACTCTTCGTCTTCTCTGTGACAATCGATCTCACCTTCTCTGTTTCAGTTACCCCGTAGTGTCTTCGAGTCCTCTGGAAGAACCCATCAGTGATTTATGGTAGTTACACTGTATCGTGCTACAGTTTCCCTCCGATCTTGTTCAAATTCATCTACAACGTTGGATTGAATCCATGGGATCTTGTATTCATTTCGACATTTCGACACTTTGCTCCATTGACCCCAAGTCAGCGAAATCTTGATCACTTGCCACATGTCCTATGATTCCATGGTCTAGATCTGGTCTTGATTCGACGGCTACGATTGTATCGTGATTTCACGATTTTGCATATCACAAATTCTGCTTTGTTTCTTTTGTCTCTCCATATTGCAATTCACGAAACTCCAACACGGAGCTTTTTTGCGCTAGCTCCTTCCTCCACGTGACCATAGGTGGTGACCACTGTCTGCACTAAAAAGGCACTGTGAACTCATGATCTTCATCGACCCTGATCAACGATCCATGATCTCGATGAATCAACGGTCCATATATTTTTGCGATCTCATGTCTCGTTGTTCCTTAGATGGAGGTTCTCGTCACTCCAAGTCACGATAGGCGAGATTAAGAGATGAAGCTCATATCAATGTTCCACATCTTTTGGTTTGTTGACAGTCAGGATCTTTTCGTGATCTCGCATGTTGCTGATCCTAAGATGGATATTTTCATGACTCCAAGTTGCGATAGGTGAAACTTTGAGATGGAGCTTTATGGTGCTCTAATCTTTCGCCACGCGTCCTCTTGATCCAACGGTCCATGATTAAATTGCAATCTCGCATCTCTCTGTTCTTTTGACTTTCCAGTCAACGACATGATGATATTTTGTCACGTGTCCTCTTGATCCAACAATCCATGATTAAATCATTATCTCGCATCTCGTGAATCTGGAGATGAATCATCTCGACTCTTCAAGTCGCGATCCGTGGAACTCCGAGACATGTCCATCTGCTGACGTCACAAGTGGATTGACACGTGTTGAATACTGCCACATGTCACTCTAATTCATGACTAACATGTGCCTAAAATGGTGAATCAGTCTGACACTTGTCATTACCTGATTGTGCCATGTGTCCCTAAATGACGTGGTCTGCTGTCATGAGTTGGTTCGATGGTCTAGATCACATTCTCGATTCAATGGCTATGATTGAATCGCGATATCGCATATTGCGAAATCGAGGTTCTTGATGTCAAGTGACTTTGTCATTTCAAAGTCCTGATCCCCGATGCCTCTCCATTGACTAGAATCAACGGTTCAGATTCAATCTTAATCTGATGGATCAGATTACATTGCGACTTCACATATCGCGAAATCGGGGTTTCTGATGTCAATGATCTTTGACATCTCTAACTCGTGATCCTCGAAATTCTGACAGGGAGTCGGATCAATGGTCCACATAATCCCCTGAGATGGACGATCCTCCTGCTTTAGGGATTTGGTGAGCCCCTTTTCTCCTTTCACTTTTAAACATCATGCAGGTTTTCCTCGATCCAATGGTGGTTAGACCCTCCGCTTGGATCTAATGTCTGAGATCTGTCCTCCTTTTCGGTGCACGCTCTTCTTGTATTTATTCAGATCTGACGACCCTCATGCTGTCGAGAATTTCGGATGGGATCCAATGAATAGAAATGCTTCTCAATGTTTACTCTTCAGCATGCTCTTATTCAGATCTGACGACCCTCATGCTGTTGGGAATTTTGGATGAGATCCAACGATCATAAATGCTTCTCAGCCTTCACTATTCAACATGCTCTTATTCATATCTGACGACCCTCATGCTGTCGAGAATTTTGGATGAGATCCAACGATCAGAAATGCTTCTCGGGCCTTCGATTATTTTGTCAATGTTGCATTTCCTTCGATCATTCGATCTTCCTGGACTTATCTTCTTATTTTCTTGTTGATCATCGGTGTTGTACTCAAGTCATCATTACTGTTGTACTTGTCATCAATGACAAGCTTACACTGCCTGTGAAACATGCCAAACATCCTCTGCACTATCTCTTCTGATCTTATTGAGGTTGCTCTGCAGTGTCTTCCCAAAATACTTTTGGTGCATGTCTGTTACATTAAAATACTTCTTGTACTCGTGCCATCTTCATTGTTGTACTTGCCATCAATAACAAGCATATGTTGCATGTTAAACATTTCCCATCAATCTCCCCCTTTGACATCAATGTCAAAGAAAACATGCTCCCCCTGAGCTGTTGCGGTAATTTTAGGAGGTATCAGATATTAAACCAATGCAAACTCCCCCTGACGGGATGAACTCTCTCATTTGAGGTCTGCAGAATATTTGTATCTAAACCAGAGTCTTCTCTTTTTTATTCTTGGACCTGTTCATCTTCAGCTTCCACTGTATCCTCTGTAGAATACTTAAAATTGTTCACCTCTCTTACTTGAAATCCTTTATCAATCTTCTCATGTGTGGATGACTCCCCCTGTCACTGTTATCTATTCTGCTCTGCATCATCTTTTTCCGTCATTCTGCTCTGCTTCTTCTCTTTTTGTCATTCTTCTCTTCTTCTGCTTTGCATTTCACCTCACTCTACACATTTTCTAAATCCCATGCTACGCATCCTCTGATTTTCCCTTTGTTCCTAAAAGATTAACTTTCCTTAAAAAAGTCTTTCCTCTCGTTATCTCTACAGGATGTCATGTACATCAGAATGTTGTTGTCCTACTTGAACACTGTGCAATTGTAGCTTGTACATTTTAAATAGCCCTTGGATCTCCCCATTGAATCTCATCGATCTCTATTGATGCACTTTTCATTTTTCTTCCATGATGCATTCAATCCAGGGATTTTATGTCCATATTCAATCATAGGAGAAAATTGCTACACCCACTCTCACACCTACTTTTCTTTCTCACAAATGATCTCTGGCTATCCAAGACCTTGTCTAGAGTCATGGATCTGCTCAAGAACTTGATTTGGGTGTCTGCCTTCTCAACCTTCAAGACTTCTGCTTCATGTTTATGACATGGTTCTTCTCCTACTTCAGCCATGGGGTAAATGCTAAGTGAGCATTCTTTTATTGTATCTGAATCTTCTTCTTTACTTGCAGAGGAGGATTCAACATCAACATTATTGTTTGCCCTTATACTGTTATTCACCATTTGTCCTGAGTTTAGACTTACCTTACATTCTTTGGATGTGAGCACCTCTTCACTGCCTCTGTCACATTTTTGACTTGTACTAAGAGAATTATGTTTCAGACCATCCACAAGCAGAACATACTGGGCATCTCTTTTTTCATTACTCAAACTCATCATCTCTCTATTCTTGATTTTTCCTGGTTCATCATTTTCAAGGATCACATTTCCTATTTTGCTTTTACTTATGGACAATAGCTTATCCTTGTCTCCAGTCACGTGCTTGGAAAATCCACTGTCTATATTCCCAGAGGTCTTTTGTTTTTGAGTTGAAAGTGCTTGACCACATTTTTCACTATCTTTCCTCTTCCATGTGCTGGTCTTTCTATCTAAGAACTTTATTCTTGGATCTGCTTTGTAATTCTTGAGATGGCAGTTTGCAGCTTTGTGGCCAAAGTTGTGACAGTTATAGCATTCAATCTCATTGTTCAATAGCTCAAAGTTATTGTTGCAGCGTTGTCTACTCATTGACTATTTATTAATCCTTGACCTCCTTAGTTGCATGTCTCTAGACTTAATTTGACAATTTGTAATCTGTGATGGTTTGTTACTTTTCCGTATCATTCTTTGTTGTGGCAGATATTTATTTCTTGGAAACTTTAACTGCTCATGTCTAATTCTTAAGGAAAAATTTACAACTTTGTGACCAAAATTAGAACAGTAGAAACAATATCCATAGAAAAATTCTTTGTACCTGGAAAATGGTTGTCTTCTTCGAGCAAATCGATTTCTTTCATGTTGATGATGTCTTTGAGCAGGGAGTGCATTATTTCTTTGTTCTACAATTTCAGTCCTGGCACTTTTTCCTTTACTTGTCCTGGGTGGCTGGTTGTCTTCCTTTGTCTCTGTAGGCTTGTTATAGTCATTGGTTGTACTTTTGACATGGACATTAGCTTTGACAAACTTGATGGGTTCTTTATTTCTTGGTTGACCACTACTTGATCCCTCTTCATAACCCAAACTAGTTTTCAGATTTGGATTCCTTTACTGACTCGGAATGGTGGCTAATTCTTCCGAGGCTTTGATACTTGATAGATTTTGATGATACAAGGCTTGAAACTACTCCATCTCTTTCCTAGTTTTCACTACTTCTTCTTCCAGGGCTTCAGATGTTGCCCTTTTTTTTGATAGCTGATGTTTCAGAATATCCTTGATTTTCCTTGCCTCTTCTAATTCCACTTTCAGCAGAGCAAAGTCTTCATCAGGCTTTTTATTGTCTTTCTCAAACTATATCAGCAATTGATTTTGCTTTCTGTTCTTAATTATGATTCTGTCAATCTCTTCCAATGAACTGATCAATTCTCCTTCCATGTCAACCACAACTTCTTCATCATTCTCATCATTGCCTGTGCTTTTATTATCATAATTCTCTTTGGCCATAAGCATGAATTCATTTACCTTATCTTCATAGGAAGAGTCACTATCGGTGTCTTCTGAGGAGTCATCATTGCTTACACATAAACTTTTCTTTTTATCAAATCTCCTAGATTTGTGCTTCTCTTCACCTTCATAGTTTTGATCATCTTTCTTGTGTGGACATTTGTTTTCAAAATGACCTATCCTTCCACATTTAAAGCATTTGAAAGGCAGTTTACCTTTGTATTTTCCTGATCCCTTCTTCAGTCTCTTCACAAATTTTGCTTCAATTTCATCGGACTCAAAATCCTCATTCTTGTCTGTTTTAAATGATGCTTCTCTGGAGGCGGGTTTATCTTTAACTATTCTCATTTCATATGCACTCAATGTTCTGCGAAGTTGGTCAAACTGCAAGGTTTTCAGATCATTAAGTTCTTCTATAGCAGAGACCTTTGGGTTGAACCTATCTAGGAGAGATCTCAAGATTTTCTGAACTAAAGAAGGTTCCCCAATTGTTTCACCAAGTGCCTTCATTACATTTACCATTTCTTCTATTCTCAGAAAGTAATTTCCAATAGTTTCATCTTCCTTCATCTTCAGTTGTTCAAACTGTATTCTGTAGGTTTGAAGATTTGCATCTTTTACCTTCTCATTACCTTCATAACTGTTAATGACTTTGTCCCACATTTCTTTGGCAGTTCCTAGATGCATAACTTTTACGAATTCTGCTTCTGCAAGCCCACTCAAGATAGCATTCATAGCCTTAGCACTGAAGCTAAATTATAGTTTGTCATCCTTATTAGCTAGCACAACTGGCTTTACATAACCAATCTCTACCACATCCCAGACATCTGCACCTAAAGCCATTATGTAGGTTCTCATTCTAACTTTCCAGAAGGCAAAGTTTATTCCATTGAACAAAGGGGCCTTATTGGTTGAATTTCCTTCATGGCTTGACATGTTTAAGCTCTAGGATCTACCCTTAGATAAAAGGAGTTGGCTCTGATACCAATTGTTGGACAACTGAGAGGGGGGGGGTGAATCAGTTGTTACCGTGCTTAAACAATTATGCTTCTTTTAAACTCTTTGCTGAGACACTAAATGATGATCACAATAATGCAGGGAAATAGACAATGGCACATTAAACATCAGTCACATATATGAGAAACACAGAGACAGATATTTCCTTAGCAAACCCATACAGGGTAAAAACCTCTTTTTATTTATATGATAAGTAATAATTACATTCTTTACATTATCATACATATGAGCACCAACTCATAATGAGGCTACAACCTCTGTTTTGCAAGCTAGAATTTGCTGAGAGCACCAACTCTCTGTTTTCTCTAGCACCAACTCCCTGGTTTCTCTAGCACCAACTAGATGGAAGAACCAACTTCCAATCATACAGGAACCAACCTGCATAACAGAGAACAAGAGTTCTCCCTTGCACCACCCTGCCACCCTGGTTTCTCTGGATGCAACCAGATGGAAGCTACAACTCCCTTTGTCCAAGCACCCACTTGAACCTCTGAGGACAACAGTCTTCCCGAGCACCTCCCTTCCACCCTAAAATATAAAACTTTGCTACAGAAATTTATTACAATGATATTGTGTTCAACGATGGCTTACCAGTCTTATCACTATTCTGTTGCATTTCATTGCTCTGTCTGCCTCATTGCCTTTCTGCTCACATCACTTGCACTGTCTGGTCTTCTTCTTTTTATGCTTTGTGCACCATATCCATTCTCTGCACAGTTCCTCTTCTATGCTATTCAGCTGTTGCACTCTCCTCCTTCTTCACACTTGAATCATCTTTACTAACAACAATCACAACAACCTCCAACAACAACGGCAACGACAACCACCCTCTTCTCTTCTCTATACTGTGTATTTATAGATTCTGTGCACCTTGTGCATGCAATGTTCGCAATGCCTCTACATGTTGACTCCACGCCAAATTCCTCCACCTCTCGAGTTCTCTGCATGATCATCATCGTGACTCTTCAGCTTCTCTGGTAGTTCAACCACGCGTTCAGTTTCACTGGGTGTTATGCTGAGATTCCTCGACCTCTCTGGCAGTTTGAGACTCTTCGTCTTCTCTGTGACAATCGATCTCACCTTCTCTATTTCAGTTACCCCATAGTGTCTTCGAGTCCTCTGGCAGAACCCATCAGTGATTTCTGGCAGTTACACTGTATCGTGCTACAGTTGCCCTCCGATTTTGTTCAAATTCATCTGCACCGTTCGATTGAATCCATGGGATCTTGCATTCATTTCGTCATTTAGGCACTTTTCTCCGTTGACCCCAAGTCAGAAAAATCTTGATCACTTTCCATATGTCCTATGATTACATGGTCTAGATCTGGTCTTGATTTGACGGCTACGATTGTATCGTGATTTTGCGATTTCACATATCGCAAATTCTGCTTTGTTTCTTTTGTCTCTCCATATTGCGATTCGCGAAACTCCGACATGGAGATTTTCTGCACTAGCTCCTTCCTCCATGTGACCATAGGTGGTGACCACTGTCTGCACTAAAAAGGATCTATGAACTCATGATCTTCATCGACCTTAATTGACGGTCCACGATCTTGATGAATCAACGGTCCAGATATTTTCACGATCTCGCGTCTCGCTATTCCTTAGATGGAGTCTCTCGTCACTCCAAGTCGCGATAGGTGAGATTCAGAGATGGAGCTCAGATCAAAGGTCCACATCTTTTGGTGTGTTGATGGTCAAGATATTTTTTTGATCTCGCATCTCGCTGATCCTAAGATGGAGATTTTTGTCACTCCAAGTCGCGATAGGCGAAACTCTGAGATGGAGCTTTATGGTGCTCTGATCTTTCGCCACGTGTCCTCTTGATCCAACGGTCCATGATTAACTCACGATCTCACATCTTGCTGTTCTTTTGACTTTCCAATCAGAGACATGACGATCTTTCGCCATGTGTCCTCTTGATCCAACAGTCCACGATTAAATTTCTATCTCGCATCTCATGAATCTGGAGATGAATCATCTCAACTCTCCAAGTCGTGATCCGCGAAACTTTGAGAGGTGTCCATCTGCTGATGTCACAAGTGGATTGACACGTGTTGAATAATGCCACATGTCACTCTGATTCATGAATTACATGTGCCTGAAATGGTGAATCAGTCTGACACTTGTCATTAACTGATTGTGCCACGTGTCCCTAGATGACGTGGTCTGCTGTCATGAGTTGGGTCAATGGTCTAGATCACATTCTCGATTCAATGGCTATGATTGAATCGCGATATCACATATCACTAAATCAGGGTTCTTGATGTCAAGTGACTTTGTCATTTCAAATTCCCGATCCCTGATGCCTCTCCATTGACTGGAATCAACGGTTCAGATTCAATCTTAATCTGATGGCTCAGATTACATCGCGACTTCACATATAGCGAAATCGGGGTTTCTGATGTCAATGATCTTTGACATCTCTAACTCGTGATCCTCGAAATTTTGACAGGGAGTCGGATCAACGGTCCACATAATCCCCTGAGATGGATGGTCCTCCTGCTTTCGGGATTTGGTGAGCCCCTTTTCTCCTTCCACTTTTAAACACCATGCAGGTTTTCCTCGATCCAACAGTGGTCAAACCCTATGCTTGGATCTAACGTCTGAGATCTTTCCTCCTTTTCAGCATGCGCTCTTCTTATTTTTATTCAGATCTGACGGCCCTCATGCTGTCGGGAATTTTGGATGGGATCCAATGAACAAAAATGCTTCTCAACCTTTACTCTTCAACATGCTCTTATTCAGATCTAACGGCCCTCATGCTGTCGGGAATTTTGGATGAGATCCAATGATCAAAAATGCTTCTCGGCCTTTACTCTTCAGCATGCTCTTATTCAGATATGACATACCTCATGCTGTCGGGGATTTTGGATGAGATCCAATGATCAGAAATGCTTCTCGGGCCTTCGATTATTTTTTCAATGTTGCGTTGCCTTCGATCATTCAATCTTCCTGGACTTATCTTCTTATTTTCCTGTTGATCATCGGTGTTGTACTCAAGCCATCATTACTATTGTACTTTCCATCAATGACAAGCTTACGTTGCCTGTGAAACATGCCAAACATCCTCTGCACTATCTCTTCTGATCTTATTGAGTTTTCTCTACAGTGTCTTCCCAAAATATTTCTGGTGCCTGTCTGTTACATTAAAATACTTTTTGTACTTGTGCCATATTCATTGTTGTACTTGCCATCAATGACAAGCATATGTTTCTTGTTAAACATTTTCCAGCAGCCTGTGGGATTTGTTATCGCACGGTTTGTAGGAAAGGTCCAAAGGGCTTGAGTCAGGGCTTGAAACCGGCGTAACAGGAGCTTCCCCACCCACTGTCACCTCGATGGGGAACTCTTTCTATTTAGGAGGGCAAGTCCAAGGGATACGTCCCTAAGGCAATCTGGTTAAAGAAAGGTTAAAGGGTAAAGGCCAAGTCAAGGAAACCCCTTTCACAGATTGCTGCTCAAGAAGAGATAGTCAGGAAGATAAGACCACTGACGATGCACCTGTTTGCGAGACAAAACAAAGAAAACTAGAATGTGCTTGCAGTGGGTTAGTACTTCATGAAATCAATGACTATCTTTATCAATGCATATATGAGCAATTA
>ML782100.1:237578-281980 GCA_009831015.1 Picea engelmannii | reverse complement strand
AATTGCCCCAGCAATGGTCCAGTGGATTAGTGTAAGATCCAAGCAGTTATCTGAAATGAAAGAGATCTAATGCATACATAAGAAAGTTATAATGATCAAATATGACACATACCATGATACCTCGGACCAATTACCTCATGGAGAAAGAGCCTTTTCTGATGCAAGCCCAGGCCG
The DNA here is from genome assembly GCA_009831015.1 of Picea engelmannii. NCBI lineage: Eukaryota > Viridiplantae > Streptophyta > Pinopsida > Pinales > Pinaceae > Picea > Picea engelmannii. Next base: position 281,806 of record ML782100.1, on the reverse strand, counting down.
ATAGTGATGGAAGCCGGTACTGCTGACAGGACAAAGTTGGCTGAGAAGAAGAAGATGGGTCCTTCAGGACCATGCTCGGGTTGCTCCTGCTCTCGGTACTCCATGTCTAGGACCATGTGGGCCTCGAGACATGATCTCCTAGTTATCCCTAGATATCGGGGATAACAGGATTCAACCCCGAGACCTCTGCTAAATAATGGTTTAACTTAGCCACACTAACCAATCGACCAAATACCACATTTATTGCTTAACTACCCAAAAATTGTATAAAAAGGGGCTTTGGGCAATGCATTGAGAAGAAACAAGAGCATAGAGAAGGGGAAGATTGAGCATGTCTATACAGTACGGATCTATATGTCCTTTTTTCACAGTTTTCAAGATTTTCCATGCAGTTCAAGGTCTTTTCAACATTTATTTCAAGAGCAGTGGCATAGAAACCAAGCCAAGGGTGTCTTGGGGGCCTGAAAGTGTCCGAATCAGATTGAGGCATGGAGACATTCATTTTTAGGTAAAACAATGCCATGAACACAGTGGTGGTGTTATTTTTCCGAACTAAGAAAATATTTTGTGGCTTAACTCCAGAGTGAGGTATACTTATGTATTTTGCCCAATTCTTTTGTGGAGTTAATAAAAATACCTACCCATTTGATAGCAAGACCCAAAGACGTACTCCACTAGGTATGAACTCTATTATCAAGTTCTTTGTGTCCATATTTCATGATTATGTCTCTTTCATTTTGAGTTTTTCCATCTTTACGGTGTACTTTTGTGTATGCTCATTTAATACAGTTCTTTAATAAGTCACATGATGAAAAGATCCTAGATCATGTTGGTATCAGAGCAGTCGACTTTGACTTGAATTGTTGAGTGTGAATGCTTACTAGGTCCAAGCATAAGCAGGGTGAAAGAACTCTTAAAATGTTCAATCCTGAAGTTGGCCATACATCTTGAATGAAGAAGATGGAAGAAGAAGATAAACATGATGAACGGGAGAAAAAATTTCACATGGTCTTTTATCACATGTAAGAAATGGTCGAACGAATGTATGGAGATTACGAGAAGAGGATGAAGAATAAGGAGATTAAAAAATAATCACATGTAGATGATGATGCTTTTGTAAACCAAGGGCTTGGAGGAGATCCTCCTCAGCCTCCGTCTTCACCTTCAAGTTCTAGTTCTTCATCCTCTGAGAATTCTCATCACTCTCAACATTCTAAACATAAAGCCTCTTTTAAGAAAGCTTTATTAAAGTTGATGTAAATTTTTATTTACCTATGTTTAATGGAGATGCTACTCTTGAAAAGTTAGACAATTGGATCCGGCAGGTTGAAGTATATTGTTGTGTTCAACATATTGATGAAGACGAAGTTAAAGTGCAACTGGCTTCTCTTCGATTGGAAGGCATCACTCTCGTATGGTGGGAGAGAAAGCTACATGACAAAATTAAGTGTGGTAAGATTCTTTCCTCATGGTTGGAATTCAAAACAGAGATAAGGAAGAAATTATATCCATTAGGGTATTTACATAAAGCAATGATGGAATGGAAAATGTTGAGACAAAGTAAAGGTCAGACTATACAAAGTTTCATAGAAGAATTTAGGAAGAAATATTTAGCATCGAATATTCCTTTGGATTCTTATGAAACATTAATGAAGTATATTGGCATACTTCACAGTTATATTCATCATACTTTTCTCTTGTTTAACCCCACTAGTCTTGACGAAGTTTGTGTGCAAGCCACTCACCTTGAAAACAAGGGGAAACGTGTTCAAGAAGATACCATGAAGAAACCTTCTAATTTCCCACAAAATACTTTCAAGAAGTTCAAAAGGAAGGGCAAGAAGACTGCTATAGTAACGAGAGAAGGATAAAAACCATCTTGCACTCATTTCAATAGGAGCGGTCACGATGAAGAACATTATTGGAAACTACATCCGAAAAAGAAATTGAAACAGTTCAGTGGAAAGGGGAAGAAAAATATTGTTGCTACAGTGAAACAAGATCTTGGTTTTGAATCAAGAGATGAAGGAAATATCACAACAGCTGGAGTAGAAGGTAAATATTCTCTTCATGCTAGTTCAAGCTCCACTGATGAATCTCATATTGATGAACGAAAGAGGATTCAGTTATTTCATATACGAGTTGTATCTAAGGATACTAAGATAGATACATTATTTTATCCGGGTTCCCAAGTAAATTTAATATCTGAAGCACTTGTTAAGAAGATGGGTCTTGTAATGAAACCACATCCAAAGCCTTACCCTCTTGGTTGGGTATGTGACAAAGAAAAACTTAATGTCACCAAAAAATGCAAGGTTAGATTTTCTATTGCTTCAAATTTGATTGATGAAGTATATTTGGATGTTGTACCGCTTGATATATGTGGCATAGTTCTAGGGAGTCCTTATATTTATGATAGAAAAGCAGTCTTATTTCGTCATGAGAAAAAATACCACCTTACAAAAGGGGGAGTGGAATATATTGTTAGAGCTTACAACATGAAGGTAAATACGACACTTGTTAGTGTAGGGAAAATGAAAAGACTTATAACCACTAATAAGATATATGTACTCATAGTAGTCAAACAGAAAGATGTCGGGTCATTTGATGCTTTACAAGGGTGTGATCCATCTCATAAAAAGGAATTAACTGATATTGTTTATAAGTATGATGATATTTTTTAGGAACCAGATGGATTACCTCCTAAGAGGGAAATCCAACATGAGATACATCTAGAGCAGGATTCTCCTTTGCCTAATGTGGGCTTGTACAGGATGTCAATTGTAGAGATGACAAAGATCAAGAAGCAGGTACAGGGCTTATTGAATCAAGGGGTCATTAGGCCCAGTTCATCTCCTTGTGGTTCTCTGATCATGATGGACTCTTCATCTTTATCTGGAATATTAGACTCTGGCTCTCAATCTGGTTAAGATGTTGGCTTAGATGCTGAAAGAACTGGTGATGCTACTAGTAGCTAAGCAACTGGATCCACTTGGTCAACTACTAGAGAAATTGAAATCGGTGAAGCCTCCACCTTTGCTACCTCTTCTCCTAGCTCTATCCTTATCCTTGCTTGCTATATCTTTGCTTCTCCTACTTTCTCCTACTTCGGGCCAAAGAAATATGGCACATGGTGAATGCGTGTCGATTACTGAGATTTAAATAAAATCACGGTGAAAAATCGATACCCTCTTCCTTGCATAGATGATTTACTTGATAAATTAAAGAATGTTGTTTATTTCACTAAGTTGGATTTGTGCAGTGGATATCATCAAATCAGGGTTCCAGAACATGATGCATGGAAGACTGCCTTTAAAACCAAATAAGGATTGTTTGAGTGGTTAGTTATGCCATTTAGGCTTTGTAATGCTCCAACAACTTTCATGCGTGTGATGAATGATTGATTCAATCCTTTCCTGGGTGACATTGTGATTGTATATTTAGACAACATTCTTGTTTTCAACGAGACTTGGGATGAACATGTCAAGCATCTAAAGCAAGTATTGGATAATTTGCAAAGGGAAAAGTTGGATGTGAAAATGTCAAAATGTGAATTTGGCAAGACTACACTTATGTACTTAGGTCATATCGTGGGAGGAGGAAAATTGCGGATTGATCCTTCCAAAATTGAAGTAATTATGAAATGGCCTGAGCCAAAAAGTGTGACCGAGATCTGAAGCTTCTTAGGTCCAGTCCAGTATTGGAGGAGATTCATTCCCAGATTATCCTTTACCGCAGCTCCTTTGCATGCCTTAACCAGTTTGAAGAACAATTTTTAGTGGGAAGGAAAGATACAAAAAACATTCAACATTTTGAAGGAGAAGATCAGTACCGCACCATTATTAGCACTGCCAAATCTTCAATAGTCATTCAAGATCGAGATGGATGCCAATGGATATGCCATGGGTCTAGTATTGATGAAATATCATAACCTATCTGTTACCACTCTGAGACTTTTAACCAAGTTGTTAACTATCCTACATATGATAAAGAGTCGTATGCATTAGTTCAAAGCATAAATAAATGGAATAATTACTTGTTAGGGAAGGAAACCATCATACATACAGATCAACAGCCCTTATAGTATCTTCAATCATAGACCAAACTACAGAAATCTTGGCACTACAGATGGATGGGTTTTCTACAACCACTACTACATATTGAAAATATTATGATGAAAGTACTATTTTGTCGCAAACTTCAAGAGAAAAAGTTCAATTTTTCAATTTTTATCTAAATACACCTTGTATTCATCGCTCTATTAATGGAAGCAAACTTTCTTCTATGTTTTCATCACAAGAGCGGCGCTCACATGTTTTCGTTGTAAGAGAGATGATCACTATAATCCTTCTCATCTTCGACAAAGTGACCTAAATATAACAAATAAACATATCTCCATTTGATAGGTAATCCTAATTAAAAAAATAAACATCTCTCCATAAATTAACAATGGTAATCTTAGTCAATAAATTTTAGAGACTTCCTTTCGAGAATATAACTATAGCGTGAAGAGCTTAAGTCTAAAATATTCCCTATTATCATTATATTAGTGGGAATAGTGGCCAACACATAGGTGGCATGAGCATGGATAGAGTCATAATTTCGGTACTTACCTAACTCATCTGGATGTCTGGATCTCCTCTCAGCATTTGGTCAACCCTTCTTGCCTTGTATTCCTGCGATTTCAAATCCACAACATTTCAGTTCAGAAAAAATAATTATGAATGCATTTCCAGTTCAGAATATTAGTGGAGTATAATAATGATAGTAAGAATATATATATGAAATTGTTGATAGTAAGAATGAAAACATGTCCAAATAAAAAGTCATGAAACCTGATAGCACAATTCACATTTGGAATCTCCTCCTTTTTTATGGGACCAACGCTCGATGCATTTCTTGTGAGAATACTGTGTAGCCAAAAAAACACATGTTTTGTATGAACATGTTTATGATAAAATATGACAAAATACTTGACACCTATAAACCTGTCATTCATCAAAGATGACAAAATATAAACCACTTTTATCTATCCCCTAAACCTTGTACCTTCAAGATGCCAGAATAGGCACAAAGAATCTCCATATTTCCTTTATTAATGAAAGGAAGACATATTTAAAAAATGAGATGAAATTTGGTGAATAAAAATATTTATAATTTTTTTTTTGCAAATACATAAATTCATTCTTTTGGTAAATCGGCTAATTTTTTATTGATGTGCAATTTATATGACAATACATTGATCAAATGTTTTTAACCCATAATGTTTTCAATCTTCCTTCTAGGTCACACTAACCATTGTCATTGACCATATCATACAAAAGTATGTCAATATCAACAAGATAAACGAAATCCCTGTTCAAATTTAAGGGACTTCCTTTTGAGAATATATCTATAGCGTGAAGAACTTAAGTCTAAATTATTCCCTATTATCATTATATCAGTGGGAACAGGGGACAAAACATAGGTGGCCTAAGCATGGATAGAGTCATAATTTCGGTACTTACCTGAATCACTTGGATGTCTGGATCTCCTTTCGTCATTCGGTCAACCCACTTTCTTCCATCATCAATTCATCATGGAAACCATAAACCCTAATTTTCATATGTTCTAGTAGATATGTTATTGATTTCAAGTTTCATATTTGTATTAGATTGAAGGTCTAGCTAGCTTTCAAAGTATCAAATTGAGATTTCAAGTTGATAAACCAAATATGAAATGAATCCAAGCATCATTTGATATCGTTGCAAGAGAGATGATGTAAATAATGTTGCGACGAATTTGCTATACTATCGATGAAAAAAGTTTGCCAATAATTTTATGCCATTAGTATGTAATTTTGTACAAAAATAAATGGATCTTGGCGACTACACCATGGTCAAGGAATGAGGACTAGACATCGACAATAGGGACCTACATATGAGGCCAACATTGAAATTTTATATGTCTCATCAACCTTTAGTATTTGCCATTGTTTGGTCAGTTGTTATTCACTAAGGGGATAAGCTGAGGCATTATTGAAATTTCCTCGAGCTCTTCAAATATTTCCTTGTATTTTATTCTTCTAAATCTCGCCAACTATATACCATAACATCTAAGAAAGGAAATAATTTTTATAATGGATTATTCCCACCAAATTAGAATTCAACCTTTTTCCCCTCGGGGCCTTGGACTTAGCTTCCATATTTTGGGGTGGATAACTTGCCCCACTCCCTTATTGAACAACAGGTTAGCCTCAATATTTATAGGACCATGCAAATAGCTCTTTCTATTCTTAAATATGTTAATTTCTTGGCTAGCAATTCTATCCTCCACTCAATTCCCATTTATATGATGTGTTGAGGTTCATTCTTCATTTCTACATTAATGTTTTGAGTGGGTATATGTTCCCTGTATTTAAGAACAACTTAGTTAGTATGTTCATGGGACACCTTCATTGAATTTTACATTTACCAGTGGTAACATTGGTCAAGCCGTGTGATGGGTAATTTTCCTTCTCATCATTTACTTGAGTGGATTCTTCCCTTTGGGTTTAGTTATTAGTTTTGATTATATATTATAGAAACAAAAAAATTAGATTATCCATCTTCCAATGCTACCATGATCCACTATCAAATGATTTATTTCCTCTAAGAAATCCTCTAGTTATATGAGAATTAAGGGTTAGGTATGGCGAGAATGGTGTTACATGGTTTTCAAGGAGTGTAGGGATTATATTATGGTGTAATTTAGTGTATTCTATAAGAACAATCGCTATGCCAAACCTCAAAATGGATAGTACCATATATTAATGTTCATAAGACAAACATTCTTGGTATGTTTCCTTTGTGGATATGGTGGCTCAAGCCCTCAGTACACATGATGCCAAACAATGAAATGTAACAATTTTACTATTGAATGATAGTGTTATGTCACCCATGGTTAAGGAAATAACTTAATTCTCTACTAATGATTCTCCTGTTATTTTGGTGTCACTAGAAACATATTCCTTTTCACCTATGTCAATTGACATAGCCATGACCTTTGTATTCTTGAGATTGTAGGGCCATGTTATGGTAGGATTTGATGTTGTTTCAGTCCTCTTCATGTCGAAATGTTGTATTAGGGGTTATGGCAGTTAAGCTCATTAGGAGTTACAAGTCAGATAAAGGTTACATTGGTTTAGAATTGTGAATTATAAGTATTAGGGATTAATTTTTATAGGGGTTAAGTATGGCGAGAATTAAGGGTCCTATTTGAATCTTCTTAGAATTGAGATCCGTTACATAGACATTGAAAAAAGACAAAAGACTTATGTAGAGGATATTAATTTGGTATTTCTGTGGGACATATTATGCCATTAGTATGTAATTTTGTACAAAAATAATGGATCTTGGGGACTACACCATGGGCAAGGAATAAGGAAATAGGAACAATGATCGAGGAATGAAAATTGCACGAGGACTAGACACTGACAACAAGTACTTGCGAATGACAACACTGAAATTTTTTCAAACAGTTTTTGTATGCACTGCAATTTGTCATGGATAGACTATTGGCATGCCTTAACGATATGGGAGGGTTTTTGGACTCAAATTTGAGTGAGACACCCATTTTCTTCCATCATCAATTCATCATGTAAACCATAAACCCTAATTTTCTTTCAAAGTACCCAATTTGGTTGATGCAAGTTTTAGGATTTCGTCGATCTTTCTTCATTTTGCTTTCAGGTTCTACATTAATGTATATACAATGTATCTGTGTCATAGTTGTGATGCGAAATCCCTCTATTTCATTGATTTCTTAATCAACACCATCAAGATACTAGAGGCGGGAAATAGTGACATGTGAAATGGGGCCAACGTTGAAATGTTTTCAAACTATATTTGTATTGATGCAGGAGCATCTCTCCATATCGGCCAACCAGCCAACCAACCACGTCAGCGCGCACGCATTCAAAGGTTGAAGAGAGGCGTAGCCTCATTTAAATTTCAAATCTGAATTGAATGTAATTTAATGTCTAGGCTGGTGAGCCATAGAAGCCATGCCTTTGCATAGGTTGTAGATAAGATAGGCATTTAATGTGTGTATGGCTGAGATCTAGGTCATATTCTAGACTAGACATCCCATTCATTGTAATTGAATAGGGTAGGTGAGTTCTGGAGGGAAGGGCTCGATGAGCCCCTCAGGTAAAAGATATTTTGAGATCTCATTTTGAGTTAGTTGAGTTAGAGAGCATGGTTGTAGGAGAGAAGAGCCAGAGAGAGCTCAGGAACACCATTGTAAAGATACAGGCCTTGTTTCCATTTTTAATATAAACAACAGTTTTTCTTGCATTGATTTTGTATTATATGGATGTGTGTGTGTGTGTGTTCCTTTCATGTTGTGAATGTATGTTATGTTGATGCATTCTGCAGGAGTTCATTTGATTTCAGGTTGAAGGTCTTTGAGGGTTCACACCAGGAGGGTATGACAGAACGTTGAGGGTTCTGAGAGCCATGCAAAGAGGATGCACTTCTAAACTCTGCGGATTCAGACAAAGATGTGCTGAGGCACAGGACTGGAATCAACAACTCAAGAGAAGACCTCAAGGTTGTTGAATACCTTGGAGGCAAGGCTGTGTATGCGAAACACAGTTGCAGACAAAACTTTGTTGTAAGTTCTGTAGAGGCTCTGTCAGGTGGGCATTGAGTGTATGCGCTGTGGTGCATTTGTGGAAGAACTCTGTTGAGAGTTGAAGGAAGACTAGAATTACTAAGGATTATGAGGGCTCTACCAGGAGGGAATTAATCAGGTGCGGAGGGTGCATAGAGAAGGACATAACTGTTGGATGCTCTGGGAGAAGATACTCTGCCAGGAGGGCGTCGAGGAAGCACGCAGATAGGCACAGAAGTGAAGAGAACTCTTTGAGTTCTGGAGCTGAAAGAAGAGTCCACTGAGGGACCTTCACTGGGTTGTTGAACACCCAGAGAGACTCAACAAGAGAATGCTTGAGCAGGGAGCCAGGAAGGCGTCGATATTCTCCATCTGAAGGAGAAGAAGAGAAAAAATCCCTTAGGGGTCTGAGTGGTTGTAGAAGCTCAGAAGAGGTAGCACGTTGTGTGCATGAGGAGACTCTACAAGGAGTGTAGACGTCGAAATCCTTTGAAGGATTCGAGGAGAACAAGCTCAGGAAGGGAAGCATTTCATACGCGCGGCGAGGCTCAGGTTCGAGAAGCTCGTAGAGAAGAAAACAACAAAGGCTGAAGACCTTGGAAGATTTAAATTCTCCCAAGCCTGGAAGGAAGGGTTGCAGAAGCTCAGGAGGACTAGCGTCAGCCGTCAGATCGGCAGGAGAACAGATCTAGAGTGTTGAGGAGTTCACATCCAGAAGGAGCTCAAGAGGAGCTTACAGGAGGAAGAGACCGAGAGTCGTTAGATCTCATACTGAAAACCCGTAAGCCATTGGATCGGGAGAAGCTACGCAGAGGTTAAGCGCAAGAGTAGGCGTGCAAAAGAAGTGATCTGAGCCATTAGATCTGAAGCAAAAATCCCATCAGTCGTTGGATCGGGAGGAGTTGCGCAGAGTTTAACCTTTGGAGGAGGAGTGCATGAGGAGGATTTATCTGAGCCATCAGATCTTGGATCAGATCGCCGACAATCGTCGGATCTGCGAGAGTCATGCGGGAATTAACCCCGTGAACAGGAGGAGAAATCCCGACGAGAGGATTTATCATCAGGATATCGACCATCGGGAAATCGAAGGTCTCAAGGTTGTGTGAATTGGGACATCAATTGTCGTGAAATCCCGATAAGGATCTGGATCGTCCATTAATAGAGGACATGTGGTGGAGATCAGGCGCCATCGGCGTTTGGCGCATCGGGAAATCGGTATTCCCGTGGAAAAGGCATCGGGGAAATCTAGGTTGAAAACCTCGACATAATCTCAGCCGTCTGTTTGGAGGGATAGGTGTCGGAGATCTGGAGCGAGTCGGGATATTGGCCATCGGGAAATCGAAGTTCCTGAGGACAAGAGACCCGGGACATCGAAAGTCTCGAAATCCCGACATAATCGGGACCATCCATTTGAGGAGTATGCGTGGAAACCATCTAGCGCCATCGGAGGAAGTCTCGACAGAGAAGCGTCCATCGGCATTTGGAGTCCATCGGGATATCCGGGATCTCGGTGACGAGTGGCTCATGCATTTCGAAATTGCGATCCATGAAACCCCGATGAGTGGGGGCCAGCTGTCAGCACAGCACAGGAACGAGGAGGACAGGTGTTAGGTCAAAGAACAGGAGCCGTCGGTGGACCAACATATCAGGAATCGACGAATCGACATTCCCGTGGATAAAGGATCGGGGAAATCAATAGTGGAACCCTGACACATAATCTGGACCATCCATTTGGTGGGATGCGTGTCAGAAGCATGAAGGAAGTTGGGAATTGGAGGATCGTGGATCCAGGGGACGCATGCACATTGACATCGCAAACCCCAAAACCCCGATGGGAGGTTTACTGAGGTCATATGGTAGTGGTCACGCGGACCAGGGCCTAGCCAGGAGGGCTAGTGCACAAAAAGCTCATCGGGAAATTAGAACCCAAAATCTCGACAAGAAGGTAAGGCTACAGTCTCATGGAGAATGGTCATATGGACCAAAGGGTATAGCCAGAGGGGCTAAGGCCAGGGAAGGAGCTCATCGGAAATCGGGGAATCGAGAAGATAGTGACTCTCGACAACAGGAAGTGGAAAATCCAGAACCCCGATAGTGAGTCGGGGATAACCACGGTTAAGTGCAGAAGGCCGTGAAGGGTAATGAAGGACCCGTGGATCGGGTAATTGAGCAGAGATTCCACTCAGGAATCTAAAGAGCCGCTTCGGCTTAGAAGGGGATATTTTGATCGATCCTGAGAGCAGGAGAGCGCAACAAGGTGGAGGTAGTGTGGTTGTGATTTCTTGCCTGCGTCATGTATGCATTGAAATTTGTCATGGATAGACTATTTGCATGCCTTAATGACATGGGAGGGTTTCTTGGTTAAAAGAGTTAAGAGATTATAAGAAATATGTGTAAGGAGTTATTATGGTTTGGGGTTTTCAAATTTAGGGTTATAAGGGTTAAGTGTTAGGGGTGATATAGGTTTAGTGGGCTTTATGTATATAACTATTAGTGGATATAACTAAAAACTTAGGGTTAATGGGGTTATAGAAACTAGAAGCTATACATATTATAAGGGTTAGTGGAAATGGGTTAATATTGGATAAAAGTTAATATTTACTGTGTTTATGGATTAAGGGTTATACAAATTATGGGTTAGGTGTTAAGGTATATAAGGTTCAGGGGTAATAGGGGCTATAAGTGTGAATGGTTTCAAGAATTATATGGATTAGAGGATATTTGTTAAAGACTAGTTGTTCCGAGGTTTTTATTTGGATGGTTTTATGTATTAATGGTTATTGGTTAGGAATTATAAGGGATGAGGAGTATGGATAATTAATGTGAATGGTTAAAATCAATGTTGCAAACATCAACATCGACGTTGACAAAATATCTGCAAGGGTTCGAAGATAAAAATATTGGCAACATCATGAAACATATATTGAAAAATGTCGTAAGAATGAAAAACAATGTTCTAAGAATGAAAATATCGAAAAATATTGCCGACCGTGATTTTGAAGATAATATCACCAACATTGCAATATTATCGAGATGTTGATAACACTGGTTAAAATAGTTACAAGGATCAAGATTTAGGAATTATAAGGTTAAAGTTTGGGGCTTATAAGAGTTATGATTAGGTTTTATGGGTTGTTGGCGTTAGAGGTTATAAATATATGGTTTATAGATTAATAGTTATAGGGGTTAGGTATTAGTTGTTATTAGGGTAAAGGGTGATTGAGAATATAACTGCTATGGGATAAAGGGGTTTTTAAGGGCTAGAGGTTATGTTCTTTAAGAATGTAGGTATAGGTTGATGACATTAGAGGTAAGGGTTCATAAGGATCAGGGGTTACATGAGTTAGGATTTTGTCTTTATAATGATTAGGGGTTAAGGGTTATAATTGCTAAGTGTTAGAAGAGTTAAATTATTATAAGAAATATGTGTAAGGAGCTATTATGGTTTGGGGTTTTCAAATTTAAGGGTTATAAGGGTTAAGTGTTAGGGGTGATATAGGTTTAGTCGGGTTTATGTATATAACTATTAGTGGATATAGCTAAACACTTAGGGTTAGTGGAAATGGGCTAATATTGGATAAAAGTTAATATTTATTGGGGTTAGTCGTAACATGGGTTATATAGATAACGTGTAAAGGGTCAAGGTTTTTAGGAGTTAAGGGTTAAGTGTGATTGTGATTTATGTGGTTAGTGGTTAAAACAATTATAATGGTTTATATGGGTTCATGGTTACAAAGGTTAAATGGGTAATGGGTTTTAGAATTTGTGGCTTGGGGGCAATATCAATTATAGCAATCAAGGGTTATAATGATTAAAAATTAAGGGTTAGAATGATTATATTGGCTAGTGGTTATTTTGGTTAGGGGTTATGGTTCATGGGTTATCATAGATTATAGTTTTAGGATTAGAGGTCATATTTGTTAAATTTAGGTATTCTAAGGGTTATAGGGTTTATACCAATTAAGGTAATAGTAGTAAGGGTTTATATGGGTTTGAGAATAGGGTTTATCCATTATAAATGTTACAAGAGTTAAAGGTTAATGAATATATGAGTTAGGGGTTATGGTAGTTAAGCTCATTAGGAGTTACAAGTCAAATAAAGGTTATATTGGTTTAGAATTGTGCTTTATAGGGATTAGGGGTTAATGTTTATAGGGGTTAGGTATGGCGAGAATTAAGGGTTAGGTGTTAGAGATGATAAGGTTTATAGTGTTATGGAGTAAATTGGTTATATGGTTTGAGTATTATAAGTATTAATGTTTGTGAGATTAAGGTATTAGGTGCTTAGGGTTAATAAGTTAGGCTTTAGCTATTTGGGGTTTATAAGTTAGAAATTATAGAGGTTAGTGATTAGGGTTAACATAGGTGATAGAATAGTGATAATAATGGATAGATGTAATAGTTAACGTACATGTTTTGGGTTATAAGGGTTAAAGATTAGGTTTAAATTTTCAAGGGTTTAGGGGTTTGGGATTCTAAAAATTCCTTGCTATGACCTACTGTGGGTGGGCCTATATGTTATTGATGGTGCTAAAACACCAAATCAGCTCCTATCACAATCAATAATGGTGGAATTGTGCCTTTGGGATAGTACTATGTGTTTTACTTCAAGAACATACTCATGCTTCAACCACATGTCAGTATCTGAGATGGAGGTCCTAAGGTGCTAAGTATGTAATGGTGGGGTCAGTTGTTAAGATGACGGGGAGGTAGGGTTTAAGGGAATGTGTTCCCTCTTCCCTAATCGTGACATCCATTTGTATTATCTATGTATGCTTTTGAATTATTCTAAGCCTTACTAGTACCCAAATATAATATTATGGAAAATGGGTTTGTTAGCATCATGGAATGTTAATGCAATGAAGTGGGTTTTCTTTATATCATGGAGAAGTTCATTGATGGGGCACAAAATTAAGTGTGTGGGTTAAGTGCATCAATTAGCTGCATTGGTCAATTGTGTGAGTTAAGTATATCAATTAGCTACATTGGTAAATTGTTATATGGGTCAAGTGCATTAGGATATTTGGGTAGCTTAGAATAGTGGTTTTGGGTTAGTGCCTTGGTGGCCATGTTTGGAATTAGGAGTAATTAGCACATTAGAGTGAAATTTCTTGGGTTGATATGATAGCTACATCCACCCTTAATCCAACACTAACAGTAATAGTGGTTAGTTGTGTGCTCTAGTTTCATTCATTAGGTTCATGGGTTGGGTGTGTGGGTATGTGCATAAATTAGGTGTATGTCTTATAATTGTAACTTGTGTCTTGATCAATATGTTGATGGCATTATTGCATGGGTATAGAATAGTTAGAAGGACTAGGGTCGCTAACTAAGTGAATTGTGTTGTGTTTCATCCATCAAATGACCAAGTGACCCATGGTAATTTCTCTTTAGGAGACCTAAATGAGTGGAAATGAGTTTCCACCCATAGGTTCAACAACCAAAGCCAAGTTCACAAAATCCAACAACACAATAACAATTAGTTCAAGATAGAACCCATCAATGGCGGAACAACATTGGAAGGGATAAGAAAAATTAGGATCAACATAGAGGAGGAAGGTTTCTCTCATGAATGAAACAAGTTCCCAAGTAATGTGATTGAATTTCAAGTACAATGTCCAACTATAACCCATCATGGGATGTAATTTCCCACTAAGACATCATGGGTGTGAATTAACTTGGCATGTAGTTGGGTTTCACGAGTGTAAATTAATTTCGAGTGTAGTTTCACTTTCTCTATAATCACAAGGATTTGCAAAAATGAGGATGTGTTACTATCACACTATCCATTAAGGAATTCTAAACAATGCAACATCACCCCAACCCCATCGATAATTGTCCAACAATTGGCTTTGCCCCTAGTACCACAGGGATTAGACCTTACACCAAAATCATTGTTATTTGTTTGATGGGATATTTGTCTAGGGTTATGAGTGTATTGGCCTTGCCACTACTCTCGATGTTCCTAATGTGGACTCTACTCCAATGTCATGATATAAATCTTGTGATTGTGGGGTATTGACACTTGTTCTTGGTGAAATAATATATTAACACTTGTCGGGTTATTGACAATTGTCCTAGATTATTATTATTATTATATCAATTATATATATTATATTAAATAATATATAATTGATATATATTAATTATATTAAAAACAATAATAAAATTAACAAAACATAAAAAAACAAAAAAAATAACAAATTTCCAAAAAAAAATAAAAAAGAATTGAATTGTATAATGAGCCCGTGCCCATATTTCACACACAAAAACGAGCCCAAAATAACACTAGAGATAAAACCCCATATAGATGAAACCCCATCATTCTAGAACAGTGATATGGAGGATATAATGCACGAGATGGAGAAGAGGAGAGAACCTCGACCGCCATTCAATCAAACCCAGTCGAACCCAACCATTCAATCGAACCTGGCCATCATTAAATTGAACCTAGTGAGAGGGAGGAAAGAACCCTTGGTCAGTGGATATAATGAGGCCCTACACCTACACATCGAATTGTGAAAGTTAAGTCCAACACACTTGATTAAGTCGAGGGAAAGGATGGTGAGTACCTCTGCACACTTGGATTTACATTGCTAATTCGAGATTAGTATTTTTGTTTTTACAAGTTTAGTTAGTTCCATTTTTGTGTTGGAAGGATATGGACATCTCACCTTATTATTCCCTTCCCATATGCCCTAAGAATTGCAGGATTTCCTATGCCTTCTTCTCCCTTGCCCATACGCCCTAAGAATTGTTTTTATGCAATATTTAGATCCCTAAGAATTGGATTTCCTACGCCTTCTTATCCCCTGCCCATAGATGTCCAATAGGGTCATTGGATGGACTTAAATGGATTAATTCAACCTCCTGTAGATCCATTTTCCACTTGTAGTTGATTGGTAGAGAAGAAACTAGTTCAAACAGACAAAAACAATTAGAGAAAACCCACAGAAAATTGCTTCCATAGGCCAACTAGCACAATCTTCCCTTGACTTGCGATCCATGCCAACATCACGAGTTTGACTTGTGTTGACTGAGTCAAAATTGGTTAATGTGAGTTTGAATTGGTGACCTTTGGATCGGCTTGTTTGGAGGCTGATGCAGTTCAAACTCAGAAAATTGCAATTTAAAGCGTGATTCTTGTTTCACTGAAAATAACTCTTTAACCAAAAATATCATAGATCTCCCATAATTTTGTGAAATTGTATTTGTTGAAGGCTGTAGCTTTTGATGTTTGTTTGAACAAAATGACACTTGTTGTGGGAGAGCCTCGATGAAGTCTCAAAGTATGTGTATACATTGCAAACTTGTTTTCACAAAATTAGGATAATATGGAGAAGATTGGTCACACTCATCCAGTTGTCATGTCCAGAGAATTGCAAAATCAAATTTTTTGTCGAGTCCTATACTGTATACTTGGAAAACCATTAATAGTAGTGACGCATTACAGTCCATTTTCTGATTTAAAACATGCTCAAGTTTTCTTCTTTTATTGGTTATTTTGGTTGTGGATATTAGTTTGGAAAAAATAAGAATTTTGCTCAAAGAGTAGTTCAAAATTTGAAAAGGGTAGTTATCTCCTTGAGATAGTGAGATTTTATTTTATGTCAACTGATAAATATCAATGTTTCAATAGTCCCTTAATCTTATTCTAGGTGCAAGAATTGTTAATCTTGTACCTCCATGATTCCAAAACATCATCGGGATCCAATAGTGGCATTTCCATTGTCATTTGTATCCTCGAAAGCTGTAGTATTCCCCTTGGTAGACCAGATTATGCCTTTGATCCCACAGGTAGAACATATTCTTCCTTAGTAAATCCCCTTGGTAGACCAGAAGAGAACCCCTTAATCAACACAACCATGCCCCATATCCCTTATTTTGATAAGATCTTTGACAATTTCTTGATCTTCAGAGATGCTCTATCCAACCCCATAATTTATTTTGATCTTGCCAATAATCTTTACTCCATCATGTTAGGAGGTCCTTATTCTCATCTATCAGTCGTCATTAGATTTTTTTCCAGCATTTAATGAGTGCTCCTTGACTGATCATATTTATCTTACTGATAACTATAAATACTTATTTCTGAATCACCCTGACTTCAATGCTGAAGTTAGATACATCATTATGAATAAATACACCAAGCCTTATTGATCCATGTTGATCATAAGTAATGCCAAAGTCATCAGGCCATCATCTTGTTCTAGATCACGAATAACCCTATCACTGCCTAGAATTACAAGTTCATAATTTGTTGTAACAAATCATTGTCGCCCAAGTTCTACTCTCATCAAGTTCAACTCCTCGTCATCCACAACATCCCATCATACTAAGCAGTTAATCTAGTGTAATCTCTTCTTTCATACATTTTTGTTGTAGGTTGCCCAATTGAGTCCCTATTTGTACAATATTCTTTGACACATTTCTATTAGGTATTTCATGGTGACGTTAACTTTTTTTCATTATTTGAAGCCATCATCTATCTTAGAAAAGAATGCCCATGTTGGTGTCTGCATATCTTTTGATCCCAACAACTTGAAGAAAGCTGCCAAACATTTTTTGAGGACAGAAAATAAAATCTCGAAAAGACCTAAATAACCTTCTACAGTGTCTCCCATAGTGGATTATCTTTCTGTATTATTTTGTATTCGATTTCAAAAAAACATTCTTTCCGTCCATGAAAATTTTCAAAATTATTGTTTACAAACATGATTATTACCTTGCCTATCAAGTTGGTGAAGAATGACAATATACTTTGGAAAACCACTGAACATATGCTTCTATCAACTAACTTCTTTGAATTCATTGAGATAGTGGCACATGGGACTTTTGGCAGGCATTTGTTGTCTCAAAACATGTGACATCACCATATTCCCCTTGTAGTTCTATAGAGGAAATCCAAATAAAATACATTCTGTGGTGCTTTCTGATGGACATGGTTGTTAATTTCCGTACAAATATAACATCGCTAAATCCTTATTTTTTTATAATTAGATCACCAGACAATATTTAAGAAACCAAAAATGTTTTTCTTTACTAATCTATTAGCAATATGTACAATAGATCCATGAGTTCAAGAAGATGTTTCTTATCAGCAAGCCTGAGGAAAATATAATATTTTCTATCCAGTTTAAAATTTTGAGGCATATCCACAACAATTGTTTTCCATGAAAAAAACATTATATTCAATATTTCAAAACTGAAATCAGAATATACATCATGTCCTAACTATATTTCCAGAGCCATACCTCTCATCTTTCTTCCAACCAAAAAGAGGCAAAAATCAGAGAAAAGTTTCCTCATAGCAGATCTTGTCTGAAATATTACAGTCATCCAGAGGCTCTGGGGCCCTCCAATATGTGCTTAAAAGAAATTGTATATTTTATTCACCTTTGAGGAGACTCAACCCTCTACTTATTATTTACCTCAATATGAATAAAAAAATTTGTAAAATAATACTGCAATGTATAATTATTTTAGTGGTGGGCCCCACTGCCACATGACATTTAATCATTAGTCCACATCATATCCAACTCTCATAAACTCGTACCTTTGTGGACTTGATGCATCATACCATGGAGAAACATGAGAGTGGATGTGGTTGTATTAATTTGGTCACTTGGTGTTCTCTCAATCTTATTTTCTTTAATCCCCTTGTACGTACATGTTTATTCCATGTGTCATTATATTGGTATTTTGGGATCTTAGACTCTCTCTCATAACAACTCATTGTATAATTAAATTCTCTTGGTTTCCCTATTCCTCATGCACAAAAAACTCTAATGCAATATTCCTCTAGAAAGTGTCAAGTGTCTAACGAACTTAAGCCATGGAACCCCAGGCCCACCAAGGCATCCAAACCTAAAATATTATGCATTAGGCTTAAGTCTAGGTACCATGTTTCTAAGAAAGTTTTGCATTGGAGATATTTGAAATGAAAAATATGCTGAATTCCTATGGATCTGAAGTATTATTAGAGCCTAGTGAAATCTTGTTTGAGTCCAATTCTCCAAAATACTTGGAATTCAATGGTAGGTCTGTAGCTGGAACTCTAGGCTTCATGAATACCAATAGGCCTTAGTAATATATAATGGCCATAGAGTTGTAGCTCGTATGCAGTTGAATTCTTGCCAACCAATAGATACATACTTTAGACAAGTATCTAGCTCGTACATGACCAACTGACATCCAACCAATAGGCACAAACCTCAAACAATTAGCTATCTCATACACTTGCTAAGATTATTGATGACGATAGGTTAGGTCATCCATATTCAATATCATCCTCGTAGATGTTAGATGGGTTTGACATGGGCATGAATACTTTAAGAGTGCATACCCATACTATCATTTCACTCTCAACAAAAAGATTATGGGATGATGCCTTTACCATCCAACAAATATCTATTTAATTTAGAAGGAACAATAGAGAGCTTAAGCTTTTAATGAACATAAACCTTAACAAAATCAAGGTTTAATGGACCCCATCATTCTCATGAAATGTTGTAGAAGAACAACCTTTGGAACTACAACTTTTGCAATAGTTAGTGCCTAAAAAAAGAAGGTGCATATCTAGATGCTAATAGGGCCTTTAATTTCATGGCTTAAATGATGTAACCCGACATTTAAATCAAAATATAGGTCCCAACTATTAAGGTCAAACCAATCAAGTTAGATTGTTATATTAGATCTAATAATGTAGATAAACATAATTCTCTCATAGGATCCATGGCCTGAAGTAATGATAGATATGTTCTAAATAACACAAAAATGCATAAGCACACCATAATCATGATAAAGGAAATGGAAGAGCTACGAGCTAATGGATTTTACTTTGGGTGTAATAAAAAATGGTATTGGTGGAAAAAATGTTCCAAACAAAATACTATTCACCTCAAGAATAATAACAAGGATGAAGAGGAACCTCAATAGGACTTGTGAGAATAGTTTGAGTGCTCATTAAATAATGAAGAAAAATTTGTTATAGTTGTATTGGTCAATGTAAGAATACAAAAAAATGGTTTGTCCCATAGTCTATGATTCATTGTTTGTTAAAAACATTGATTCTTGTCTACCAAAAATGCAATTCTATCCTTTGTAGAGGATTGTGAACTTTTACTAGTACAAAGCCTATAGATGACACTTAATACTAGATAGAATTTGTAGTACACAAAGACCTGAAATTAATGAAAAACATGCATATTGCAAGCTTCCTCTTTCTCCATTGGATAGGGATAAGAGGCACGGGCCTCCCCAACCATGTCCAAATCTAGAGGAATTTGATGAACATATTATTTTTCTTTGTTTTCGATAGGCATTTAACCGACATACATCTTGGCATTGAAAGCAACATATTGAAATCTTTTTGACAAATTTGAGATTTTCTAGTGCAACATATGCACTCTTCCTTTAAAGCATTGATTTTATTCTTATGTGGTAATAGAGACTCCATGATAAAAACAGACCCTGCATTATGATTATCTTCCTGAACATGGATTCTACTAATAAATGAGAAGATAGACGCTTGGTTGTCAGCAATTAGGTCCTCCTGTTTACGAAGAAATTGATAGATTTATATTATTTTACAATAGGGGTAGTGTCCAGGTTGGATATGGCTCTCCATGCTACCTATAAACTAGAGATATTACAACCAATTTGGGTGAATAAAAGAAAATTCCCCTTCAATAGACCCCCCTACATGGGAATTTAAACTTATGTGTTTTGTACTTTCTCTTTGTTGGTCCAATTAGTCCCTCTATGTAACTTTTATCTCGTGTGTTATGAACTTTCTCTTTATTGGTCCAATTAGTCGCTACATGGGATTTTTGGCTCCATGTACACTTTCTCTCTATTGGTTCAATTTTATATCTACAAAATAGAAAAATATTTCTTACGTTTACCTAGGACATTTGAAAATTCCATATTAATCTAGGTTTTGAGAACATTTAATATGTGGATTTATTGTTTTTATTATTGGATTTGGGGAAATGTCTCTTGGGATTTCTAGGGTATTATGTCAAAAGTTAAAAATAATAATTTTCCTTCAACTCTATAAGTTTTAATAGAGGTTACCTATTCAACTCTGTAAGTTGTAATGGAGGCTACCTATTCATATATGAAGGTGGAAGGAGGTGGAAATTAGATGAATATGAGGGAAATGGAGGCTACCTATTCATATATGAAGGTGGAAGGAGGTGGAAATTAGATGAATATGAGGGAATATATGTTTATTTTCCATTTTTCAAAAAACTTGTAGGTTACCAATTCATGTACGAAGGTATGCATGAGGTGGAAATGAGATRAATATGAGGKAATTTATGTTMATTTTYCTTSTTCWATATGGTTTARMATGTKTTTTTSTTGTTGTYRRGATTTGGTGGTCCATGCTTGTCATGGTGTAGCCTAGAATTTGGTGGGTGGTGTGTTCTTGTCATGGGTTTTTTAGATGTATTATCAACTATGATATATGGTTGTGGTTATCTTGGTTTTTGTGGTGCACTATGGAGTTTCCTATATCTGGTCTCTCATATGGTGATTGGTCATGGTTTTCTTAGAGATCGTGGTGTACTGTAGAATTTAGTGGGCCATGAATTGTTCTTATTGTGGCATAGCCTAAAATTTTTGGGTGCTCTATGTTTCCCATGGGTTTCATGGTTATGGTCTCGATTATGGTTTTTTGTTGTGGTTGTCTTGGTGATCATGGTGCACTCTGGAATTTGGTTGTTATTCCATGTTTTTCATTCCTCTCTTGGGTTTGGTCTCGATTATGGTTTTTTGTAGTGGTTTTCGATGCGTGGTAAACCATTTCATGGAGGAGGGATTCTTTTCCATAGGATTGTGGATAGTTTCATTGCTACCTCTTGCATACGTTGGTAGATTGGTTGGAATTGTTGGTGTTATCGCATAGTTTGTAGGAAAGGTTTAGATAGCTTGGAGTCAAGGCTCAAACTGGCATAACAGGAGCTTCCCCACTGACTGTCACCTCGATGGGGATCTCTTTCTATTTAGGGTGGCTAATCCCAAGGGAGACGTCCCTAGTAATCTAGGTGTCTGAAAGGTCTAAAGGTTTTAGGATCAAGATAAGGGTTTCCTTTCACAGATTACTACCAAGAGAGATAGTCAAGAGAAGATATTCCACTGGATGGCACCTGTTTGCGAGACAAGGCAAATAAAACTAGAAATGTGTTGCAGTGGCTAGTACTTCAAAACATTAATAACTATCTTTAACATATATGAGCATTAATGAAAGTAATTATTGATGAAGTCAATGATTGCAATAAGACCTATATTTTATGTCACTTCTTCAATAAAGACACAAGAGATATTGGCATTCAATGTGTAAAATCAAATCTTTGTATTATCACAATGCAATAAAAATCATAAATCTACTCATATAAATATTGTTGTTGCATCACTATTACAGATTTAGGGTGACGTCAGCCCTAGTATTAGGTCAATTTTAGAAGACAATGAGAGGAACTTTTTGTCAAATAAGATTATGAAAATAATCAACAACTCAAAGTCTATTAAACATGGTGACTATATCACAATGTTTTAAGCCAAACAAAGATCAAAATAAGTGTGACGTCACCTATATTGTTGCTAGTTAGGGTTAGGTTAGCTAGTCAAAGAGGTGGATGTTTTGACAAATCAACCAATGAAAATGCTTAAAACCTCTATGGCTACCAAGGGATGAGTCAGCCGCAACTTTCAGTCCAAGCACAAGTTTAAAAGAGGCAAGACGTCATCAAGGTTAGTTAGGGTTAGTCTAGAAACTAGGGTTAGTTAGGGTTTCAAGTAAAGAGAGTTTAAAAGAATGTTTAAGAACAAAAAACCTCAACGTTTTGTTCTTAGACTAGTGCCTTAGGGTAAATGGAGTCAAGGAGTAAGGCTAATGGCTTGGGAGAATCTAAATCTAAGGATGGGAGAGTTAGGCTTGATGGTGCTGCAATGGCAGGGCCACCAATTCAAAACCCTAAGGGGAGGAGGCTCATTCCGGTGTAGCTAAAGCTAGGCCTCATGCTCCTCCCTCTTTCCTTAGAACTCTTTGGCAAAACGGATAGCTTTAAAATACAAGTCTAGGGATGAAAAGTGTTGCTTGGCGAAAAGGCTTTTCAAACCCTAAGAGTCCAAACCCTAGGTGTAAACTCAATTAGGCCTAGGACGTCCTCTTTTTTCAACTTATATCCAAAACTAACTCAGAAAAAATAATGGCTAGTGTAGCTATGGCTAGGCTAAACCTTCTTTAATCAATGGCTAAACAATTTTTTGTCATGGGGACATGAAGCCACGACCTACTTGTGTGTTGGCTCCCTAGGGTTTCAATGATTAAGCATAATAATAACAATGTAACTAGACATGTAAGATATTTAATCAACAACCATTCAATCAAGAAGTTTTGATGAGAAAAACACTTACAAATTCATGAAAAAGCTTATCAAACCCTAGTTGTAAACCTTCCAATGAAAAAAACACCATATGCATGCCAAAAATGATCCTCCTCAAGTGTAGCGCCTCACTCCAAGAGAAAATATCCAAGACAAAAGATAAAAGAGGTTAATCTCCAAGAGAGCAAGTTGTGTTATGTCCAAATGAGGCTAAAATGCCCTCAATTTATATCATCCTCATGACCCTTTAATTACAAAATAGGTCATTAAAAACAACTAACAAGTCTGACTTAACAATATTTGATTATTTTTCACATTAAATGCTAAAAATGCCAAAAATGAGTTAAAAATGGAGACGTCAGGCCCCTATGAGGGAGACATTGGCCCTTTCAGGGCATAATAATCATATAGCAAGCCAAATGTTGGCCCATCTGGGGCTCCTGCAACCTGCCATGTGTGCCAAACAAGCCCATCACATTGCCATCTACTCCAGAAAATGTCCAGCCTATCATGGGTGGCGTCCTATCCATCAAGGCCATCATCCCAGCTGTAGGGGCTAATCCCCATAGGTCAAATCTCTGCCAAAACGTCCTGATGAGGGAATCCTTCTTCTTCTCCAAGCAAGGGCTTGTCATAACTCTATCCTGCCTCTGCCATCCCAGCAACCATCTGATGTGCTCTTCATCCCCATGGAGGTCCAAGCTAATCATCTCCCCATGTGCACCGATCCTCTGGTACCTGTCCATCGGGCATGGTCCTGCACATCAAAGACTATGCCCTCCATGGGCTCATCAGTCCTAGATATCATAGCAATATAAATCATATTTCATCATTAAAGTTATCAAACATATGCATGAAATCCCTATCATATCATCTAAGAGCTCAAAGACATTACACAGATCTACTATACAAAGCTAAGGAAACCATCAGAACAACCTATTGGGCTAACACCCATAAGAGGTGGAAAGTTTCCTCAAAGGATTCTTCAAGCCATGTTTAATGCGGTGATATGGTTTTAGGGATGTCCAGTCATAGTAAGACCAAGGGTTGGTGTTGTCTGTGGGTTCCTTTGTAGGAGGCGAGATGTACCCATCATGGATGCATTTTTTCCAAGCCCTTTTATTTCCTTATCTTTCTTTTATTTCTTTCTTTTTACTACAATTTCTGACCAGAGGACACTGCCTTGGCTTGGTGGCTAGAGCTGACAGCGTTACCCACTAGTATCTTCGCAAAAATGAGAAGGTTGGCTCGTGATGAGACCCCCTTTCCTTTGGCCATGCAACCAAAGGTCACTGTCCTGGTTTGGTGACCAGATAGTGGCAATGTCATACTACTAAATACCTATGAACATAAAGGGTCAGCTCGTGATGAGACCTCCCATCCTCTTGGTTAGGTCTTGCATTTATTTATTTTGTCATTTTTCTTAGGGTCCCTTAGTTTCTTATCGAGAGGCCTTTTATTGCCTTCTCGGGGATCCCCTGGGCAAAGCATCTCTAGGTTTCATTTCCTATGGCTTTTATCTTTTACCAGCTTCTTTTACCCCCTAGGCCTTTAGCCCCTTCTTCCCACAAGACAAGAAGTACCCTAAGAGGTCATCCTAATGGATAGACTAGGGGAATGGGATGGATGAGCGGGGTATATGATGTAAAAGTGATAAGATGGTGGGAGCGGACGATGGCTCTGCAAAACCCCTTTGGTGGCTAACCAAAACCCACGAATAGCAGCTTGCTAAGTTACCCCATCAATCACCCCAACAATGGTCAAGTGGATTAGTGTAAGATCCAAGCAGTCATCTGAAATGAAAGGAACCTAATGCATACATAAGAAGGTTATAACGATCAAATATGATACATACCATGATACCTCAGACCAATTACCTCATGGAGAAAGAGTCCTCTCCGATGCAAGCCTAGGATGGTAGTGATGGAAGCTGCTACTGCTGACAGGACAAGTCTGGCTGAGAAGAAGAAAGATGGGCCCTCCAGGGCCATTCTGAAGTCAATCTCGCTCTCGGTACTCCATGTCTAGGACCATGTGGGCCTCGAGACATGATCTCCTAGTTATCCCTAGATATCAGGGATAACAGTTGGTATTTGGAACATAGAAAGGGATGTGTTTTCCTTGTGACAATGTTCTTCAAATTGGATTTTTCCATATGTGTTTTCTTTTTGAGTTGGTCTTTAGCACATAGAAAAGCATGTGTTTTCCTTGTTAATATGTTTTTGGTTTGTATCTATCCTTGTGTGTTTTCTTTTTGTATGTGATATGGGTTGCATGTGTTATGTCCCATGTTCAACCCTAGGTTTCTTTGATTCCTACAAAACTATTATTGTTTCCCTATAGTATTGGGGTTTAGGATGGCCTTGCGGGAGTTAGCAATGCAACACATGGGGGTTTGCAAGAATTAGAGGCATTTTGTGTCGTGTGGTTCCTCTTCCTTGAGTAGAGGATGCCTAGTTGGGTTATCCTAGTCTAGTATTTATATTTTTCTATACCATTTCTAGAAGTTATGGCATTACTCAAGTTCAAGTGAGAATGTTTTTTTTAGGTTCATTTTGCACAAATCCAACAAACAACAACCTTAATACTATTTTTTTCTTAGATTCATATGATAAATTTATCATGTCCTTAGTGTTTTCACATTTTTAATATGTCCTTAATATGTCCAAAATCAAGAGGGATATCACATTAAATTAGGTGGTTGACCACCAATATTGGTAATTGCACCCTAGTCTAACTGTGCATCCAAAACTAAAGATAGAAACTTTTTATTTAGATCTATGAATATGATGATGGACTACTAACTAACAACATGTGCACATGCAACTGAAGGTACAACCAAATAGGTACCTGTCAGATATTTCTTCATCGAGTGAGGAAATCTTAGGACAAATAGAGGTCAGAAATGTGACTGCATCTAGTAGATATGATAAGAAAATAAGGACCAGAGGTGAAAAAGTCAGAATAAAATTTTGTAGACACATGAAATTTTTTCTTCCCGAAGGAGGATCATGCTCTTATGATGATGAGAGCATAGGAGACTATTCGCAGCAATAATATAGTTGTTATTAAATAATCTACATATCTGCCTACACAGGGTCATGAAATTTCATTACTCTTCATGAACAGTTTCTGAAACCATAGTTGTAAATTGTTTCTTTTTACCTATCGTCTATTCATGCTTCGTTTTCATGACTAAAAGCATGAAAACTTGCAACTGCAATTACCATTTTTTTTTTAAATTTTATTGAAGGCAAATTGTTTCTTTAATTTGTTATGGAGTCCTAATTCCTTGCCATGAAGATATTACCCTTTTGTTTTTTACCCTTTCAATTCTAAGCATGCCTAAGAGATTGATAGTTTTAATGAACAAAATACCCACACCATTTTATTTTTTGTATGGCTTTTGGTTTTATCTTTGATTACATTTCTTTCAAAAAACTTTTGATTATTCAATTTTTTGACTTACCCAACCTTGTAATCAAACCATGATGCATGCACTCATGTTTGTTTTGAGTACTTTGGTCCTAGATCGTACTCAATACCAAGGTGGCATATGATGTATAGACTGCCATTACTTCTTAGGATGGTCTCGGGTTTCACAAACCTCTTCGCATGGGTTTTAATTAAACACCCCTCCCATTGTATGAGTCCTTACAACATTTATTGTTGGGCTTGGGGTTATGGCTCTGTTTCATTTTTTCAAACCCTACCTATATGTTTTTCTTTGACTACCCTCCCATCTAGTATGGCCCCTGTCATAAGGATTGAACCAAACAGTATCCAAACCCTGCTCTCATACAATGATGCTAGGGAGGATTTGGAAAGGAATGGATGGCATGTGTTCATCAGGAACTTTTAGGGTTTTAATCTTCGGGTTGCTCAAGAATTATCCTTATCCTTTGACAGTTGTATGGAGAAAGTTGGTGATGTGCAACTAGAAGTTACTGAGGGGTTCTTGAGTCAAGCCACAGGATTTCCAGCAGTTGGTCAGAAATGGTTTAAGAACGTGAAAGTGGAGTAAGTCCCTTGGACCCTACTATTTACATTGCGAAAAATAACCAGTTGTGGTAGAGGTATGCTAATTTCATTCCTAAAAAATCGGTGGCATGATTTACTTGCTGTGGTCAAATAATTTGTTACATGTGAGGGATGATTCGGGCTTGTATTTTTGTATCATTTACACCTACATATGAGTTTTATGGGTTTCCCTTTGAATATGCCATATTACCTACTCATAAGTCTATATAAAATGGGGAAAAGATTTAATAAACAGAGATCAAACTCAAGTCTTTTTCATCATGGCATGATTAAAATCATCCTCATACATCAGTTAGAGTCACAAAATGACTGTTGGGATTCGTTTATAACATGAAATGGTTTTGGTATTGGGAGAAGTAGATAAACTCATCGTTGAGGAAACCCTTGTCCATTGTCCACCCTACGACATCTCTTCCACCTCCCCAGACTTGTGAATCTTCCCCTAACAGTGAACCCTTGATCTATCTTAAGGTCATTCAACAGGCTAGTCAACTGGTTACACATCCAAAGGAATTTATTAAAATTGTAAAGAAACCTACAAGAAAGAAGTTTAAAAGTAATGTTGATGTCAACTTCAAAAACAAAAGGGTTGGTAGGCTAATTTCCTGAAGTCTTCGAAATAAGAAAAACTCTTGTGTAGATGAGATCAACACAATTGAGGTTAACGAAATCTCGACTTTGAAATTGACAAATTCCTTACAGAGGAAGACCTTGTTTCATTCGGGCCATATCCTAATTGACCCTATAACTTTGTCGATAATTTGCCTCCTTGTCTAAAAGACAATCCAAAGTTTCCTGGTGTCTAGATCTGCAATAAATCTACTATCCGTATGAAGGGTTCTATGATCCATAATCTTGTTCATTCAAATGAAAATGCCACACAGACACAATGCGATGTTTGCCTATCATGGATCGACAGATACTATACTGATGTCTCATTTCTATAGTCACGGGTTAATTTTTTAAAAGACTAGGTTAATGTTTTAACAAATGAGAACCATAGGCTTGAATCTATCATCCAGGG
This sequence comes from Picea engelmannii, assembly GCA_009831015.1. Taxonomy (NCBI): domain Eukaryota; kingdom Viridiplantae; phylum Streptophyta; class Pinopsida; order Pinales; family Pinaceae; genus Picea; species Picea engelmannii. Next base: position 253,714 of record ML782100.1, on the reverse strand, counting down.
GAAGGAGAAGCATTTGAAAACCACAGGTCATGTGATATTTAAAAAATTAGAGGCAACTACAGCCATCGTTAACTCCAAAGTTTTATGATGTGATTTGATTTCATGATTAGAGGTATGGTTTTTTTTAATTTAATAGCATGATTGTTTTCATTCTTAAGTTAGATTATTTAGTTTGTTAAATAAACTATTTTTATTATTAAATTAGCCTATTTTATTTATTGAATAAAATGACATTTCATTTACTATTATAACTAGCTACATAATCGCAAGATTCTGTAGCCAGTTAAGAAAATTTGAATTGTCTAAATTAATGACAGAAAACATATCTGAGATCTTCCTATTTTCTTTTGCTTTCAGGATAATTCAGGAGCCCATGATTTCAAAGATGATATGAGGCACTTTTAAGATCTCCCAGTCATATCTATTATGTATTTTGAATAAATAGAAATAGACTATTGTTAGTTTTTGATATTTAGTAAAATCGGGGTGGTTGCATCCCACTTTATTTTTTAAACAAAATTGATCTCATGAATAGGAAACAGTTATGTTTCCTGAGACCTTTATAAACCTATCATTTTGTAAACATTGGATCATATTGGCCTGGGGAAAGAGTGTGGTCATTTAATCATAGACTTGAATGGAACATAATGCATGTTACAGCTTTAGCTTTTCTGTATGATGTTTTAATTCAAGTTATGTTCATTTCGATTTGATAATAGATGGTGATTTATTTTGTCGTCATGATTTATTGCAATTTGATATGATTCATTTTTATATGTTGTCCATATCTTATGTTTCAGATATAATACACAGTGATCATCTATCCAATTTAAATTAGGAGTTTTATCTCTAATTTTTGTTGAATGTTTACATGCAAGTTTTTTACAAGAATATTTATCTCATCGTAGTTACTTGCAAATCATAAGATCACTGTGACTATATCTATTATATGTTATGTTGGCATAACTCAATATTCAGCATATGGAGGGTTCTCTGATCCATAATCTTGTTCATCCAGATGAAAATGCCACACAATCGCAATGTGATGTCTGCCTATCATGGATCGACAGATACTATACTGATGTCTCGTTTCTACAATCATGGGTTAAGTTTTTAAAAGACCAGGTTAATGTTTTAACAAACGAGAACCACAGGCTTGAATCTATCATCCAAGGGAAGGAGAAGCATTTGAAAACCACAAGTCATTTGATATTTAAAAATGTAGAGGCAGCTATAGCCATCGTTAACTCCAAAGTTTCATGATGTGATTTGATTTCATGATTAGAGGTATGATTTTTTTTAATTTAATAACATGATTGTTGTCATTCTTAAGTTAGATTATTTAGTTTGTTAAATAAACTATTTTTATTATTAAATTAGCCTGTTTTATTTATTGAATAAAATGAGATGTCCTTTACTATTATAACTAGCTACAGAATCGCAAGATTCTATATTCAATTAAGAAAATTTGAATTGTCTAAATTAATGACAGAAAACATATCTAAGATCTTCCTATTTTCTTTTTCTTTCAGGATAATTCAGGAGCCCATGATTTCAAAGATGATATGAGGCACTTTTAAGATCTCCCATTCATATCTATTATGTATTTGGAATAAACAGAAATACACTGTTGTTAGTTTTTGATATTTAGTAAAATCAGGGTGGTTGCATCCCCCTCTATTTTTGAAACAAATTTGATCTCATGAATAGGAAACAGTTATGTTTCCTTAGACCTTTATAAACCTATCATTTTGTAAACATTGGAGCATCTTGGTATGGGGCAAGAGTATGGGAATTTAATCACAAACTTGAATGGAACAGAATGCATGTTACATCTTTAGCTTTTCAGTATGATGTTTTAATTCAAGTTATGTTCATTTTGATTTGATAATAGATGGTGATTTCTTTTGCCGTCATGATTTATTGCAAGTTGATATGATTCATTTTTATATGTTGTCCATATCTTATGTTTCAGATATAATACATAGTGATCATCTATCCAATTTAAATTAGGAGATTTATTTCTAATTTGTGTTGAATGTTTACATGCAAGTTTTTACAAGAAGATTTATCTCATCGTAGTTACTTGCAAATCATAAGACCACTATGAATGTATCCATTATATGTTATGTTTTCATAACCCAATCTGCATCATATTCGTTTTGCACTTGTTAGGAGCAATCTTAAGATCCATTGCAGGTTTACTTCCCGTATAAGGTGGCTGGATATTCTCTATTGAACAGACATTGAATGCATTGATAGGTTAGTCTGCTTATTTATTTTAGAAGTTTTATATATATAGCATGATTTCCATTATCTATATCTTTCCGTTTAACTAAGTAGTTTAATATTTGATTTTATGAATGTGTACATCCAAGAAAACAAATCAAAAAATTAAATAGTATTTTCGCTTTCTTTATTACTGTTGTTAAAGGAACCAATTTACATTTGATTTTTATGAGTTTAGATTAAAACTCGTGATTTGTACAGATTGTTTATAGAACTATTGTAAATATATTATTTAAATAAATTGTACATATATATATATATATATATTTAGATGTACATATATATTTTAGTGATTGTTATTTAGTAAGTTATTGTATTTCCTTTAGTTATTTTTTTTGCTTTCTTTAGAACTTAGATCGGCCAATGGAGCCACTAAACCCATTGGATTGAATTAATCCAAACGGCTTGGGTTAATTAGAAAACACTGGACCGTATTCACTCTTCCAGTTGACGAGCAATCAATTTTTCCCATCAACAAATGGTGCTAGAAGGAGGGCCTGAATACTATTAATGGCACGAGGAGGTCGCAAGAATCCTCCCCCACCTACCTGCTCACCTATAGTAACAAGAAGTCATTCAAACAATAAAATTGTCCCTCAAACAATAACCACATGAAATGACAATCCACGGATCACCGTTGAACTAGTAACTCCAAACACCCCAGGGGGAGACATACAAGAAATTGTTCTTCAATCCCTCATAAGAATGCATAGTGCCTTGGCCCGTATTAGACAACCAGGTTAGCCTTTGAACCAACCATTAGAATTTTCCGATGTCAGGGAGCAACTTGGAGGTACTGATCTTACCTTAAACCCTATGGATCCAGATTATATCCTCACTCCTACAGCAGGAGGATCTGGTATTCAACCATCACCACCCCCTTCATCTCCTTCTTCTTCTGGAGAAGAATCATTAGACGAAGGTAGTTCCTCATATCAACCTTCGACACCACCCAAACCTATGGTCAATCTAAACAATCCCACCAGACCTTGGATCGATCAAGATGCGGTGGCCATACCTAGGCCCCAACATCCTTTGCCTAAACATCCAAAAAAATGGCTCCCTAAATTTGATCCAAACTCCAAGCAGATCGTTGAGGATCATATCAAACAATTTATGCTAGCCATTAGGCTCTGTAGTGTTGAACACAAAGACGTAGTATGTAGGATCTTTCCCTACACCTTTGAAGGCAATGCCTCTACCTGGTACTTTGTCCAAAAAACCCACACCGTCATCTCATGGGATAGATTCAAGTCTTGTTTCCTTGAGAAATTCAGAGATGACAAATCTCCTGAAGTTCTAGTCATGGAACTCTCTAGTTTAAAGATGAACCCCAAAGAAAAGATAAAATAATTTAATCAAAGGTTCTTGACATTAAAGAATTGAATCCCCATGGACTCGATGCCTGCTGAAAATCTTATCGTCGCATACTACAAGAAAGCCTTACATCAAAACATAGCTAGTTGGGTAAAAAGGTCCAAGAAATCCACATTGTTAGAAGCCTTCAAAGAGGCGAGTCAAATCGAGAAAGATATTCTCATCCTAAAAGACAATACCTGTAACGAGGCAGAGGCTATTTCAACCTCCAAGAAGAAAATCGAAATCCTTCCTAGACCTCCCCAAAAAAAAACTCAACCAGATAGTTCCGATCTAGAAAACTTACAGAAGGTCGTTCAGAAGTTGTCTAATCAAGTTATAGATTTGAAAATATCAGCTGAAAAATCTTCTTCAAGAAAAGGGCCTTACAAACCCCCTTTTAGATAGCCTTTTCCCACAAACTGGCCTAACTCAAATTATGAAGGCTTAAACCTAGAAATCTTACAATTCGCTATTCAAACGATTCTAGAAGAACATGATAACTTGATTCCTCCCGATATCCCTAAAGAAGTAGCTGAACAAGAGATAGTGGAAGAGGAAAAATCCTCCCCAAACATTTTTAGAAATTTTTTGGATAGCATTTTTCAAGCTAATTTCGAAACAGTGCATCGTTACAATACCAGGAACAAGAAATCAAATAAGTCTTCCTCTGAAATAGTAACTAATGCACCTCCAAAACAGTCTAAATCATTTGAAACTAAACAGAATTCAGCAGCCCCAAGTTTAGATTATGATTTGATTGAGGATCTAAAAAAACTTAGGGCTAACATTTATGTTTACGAATTATTAAAATTTCCCTTTCTTCTACAAAAGATGTTCCAGAATATTGCAAAAAACAACAAAAAAAACAATCCGAACAACAACAAGGTTGCTGAAAATAGCCCCAAAATACCTCAAAAGGTCTTCTCCAAAATGACGTCAGAGCCTTCTAATAAAAGATACCTTGTTGTAAAAAGTGTAACAAATGTAGATGAACTAGTTTCAGGGACTGCGATTAAAAAACAACAAACTTCTGTTGTTAATACTCGCAGAAATGTCCCTCTCTTTTTGTTGACTTTTGAAATTTTCAATAGGAATGTACATAACTGTATGGTAGATTCAGGTGCATCATCAAACGTAATTCCTTGGTTTGTCTGTCAAAATATTAATGTTGAAGTTCAACCGTCCAGCCTGAAAATTATCCAACTTGATCGAACTAGTGTTAAAGTAATAGGTGAATTAAAAAATATGCTTATCAGATTATCATCCAATCCTAAAGTCCATCAAGTCATTGATATCATTGTCATAGATATCCCAGAAGTATATGGTTTTTTTTAAGTAGAGATTGGTCTGAACAACTACATGGCTATTTTGCAACAGATTGGTCTCACTTGTGGTTGCCTGATAATGGAAAGCCTAATAGAATCAAGGTAAATCGTGATAATTATATTAATTTCATGGTAACTAATTTAAATGATCCCAATGAACCATTCACTGCTTCTGCCAATTCACCTGAAATACAGGGGATGGACACTTTTTTCGGCAATTTCATGGCTGAAAATTCTACGGTTACTGACTCGGAACAACAATCTAAAATTATGACATGCACACAGTCAACAACCTTCTCCTAGTGGCCACATGCACATGACAAAAATCAAATATGGTATCTTTACTTCGATGGGTCAAAATCTAAGGAAAGAGCTAGTGTAGGGTACGTGCTCATTGATCCAGCAGGTAACAAAACTTTGATTTCTTACCGGTTAGAATTTGAATGCACAAACAACACGGTCGAATACGAGGCACTCCTGCAAGGTATCATAAAAGCTCTAGATCTGAACATTCAGAATTTGACTGTCTTTGTTGATTCATAAATCGTGGTTAGATAGGTAAAAAAAATTATCCACTGTTTATCTCCACACCTGAAAAGCTATCAGACTGAGGTATGGAATTTGATGAACAATTTTTCTGCATTTAACATAAATTCTATTCTTATATTGAATAATTATAAGACTGATTTGTTAGCTAACATTGCCTCAAAACTTTTTCCTGCAGAAGGCCTATCTCCGAACACGTTTTCCGTTGAATTGTTGTTCAGACCATCTGTCCCAGAAAATATCACAAATTGGAGAGTCTTCGATGACAATCAACAGATCATCAGTTTTCTGCACATGGAAGAGACTTTCCAGGGCACAGTGATCGATGAAGGTACCCATGACAAACACCTTCGCGATTTTACGGTAATACTAGATCCAAGATCCCAGGAGTCTGCATCAGACATGGTAAACTCTATCCCAAAATCTATGGTTAGATTAGAAAAAATTTATGATCTTCACGATAAGTTCAGAAAATCAGTGAATTGTAACATGAATAATCCTTCCTTAACACATGAAAAAGTAAATTTGGGAACTAAAGATAACCCACAATGCATCAATTTGGGGTTGGGATGTTCTGAGAAAGAAAAGGTAGCATTTATTAAGTTGTTTAAGGAATTCAAAGATGTCTTTGCCTAGACATACGACAACCTAAAAACCTTTGATCCTAACATCATACAACACATTATTCCCATGAAACCCCAGACCCAACCTTTTCAACATAAGTTAAGAAAGATGCACCCAAAACTCGAACCAACAATCAAGAAAGAATTAAACAAACTCCTGAATGCTAAAATAATCTTTCCAGTAAGGCATACACAGTGGGTCTCTGATCTTTTCCCTGTGAGGAAGAAGAGTGGTGAAATCCAACTATGTGTCGATTTCAGAAATCTCAACTGAGCGTCTAATAAAGAAAACTACCCTGTCCCTCCCATGGAGTAGATCCTTCAACAAGTATCTGGTTCTAAAATATTATCCTTGTTGGATGGATTTTCAGGGTATAACCAAGTCCTTATGTCTCCCCTAGACCAGCTCAAAACTACTTTCTGTACTCCATGGGGAACCTACACTTATAGGAAGATGCCCTTTGGGCTCATAAATGCCGGTGCCACTTTTCAGAGAGTGATGGATATCTCTTTATGTGACTTAATCAATCAATCTATAGTATTTTACCTAGATGACATCACTGTCTTCTCAAAAAATAAAGGAGATCATCTAGTCCATCTAAGATCTATTCTAGAGCGATGTCGTAAGTATGACATTTCTTTAAATCCTAAAAAATATGTCTTCGCAGTAGAACAAGGTAAGCTCCTCAGATTCATTGTATCAAATGAAGGGATGATTATTGACCCTGAAAGGACCCAAGTCATTTCAAAACTGCCCCCTCCCTCTTCGAAAAAGTTCATGCAATCTTTCTTAGGACAGATAAACTTTGTTAGGAGATTCGTCCACAGCTTTTTAGAAATGGTGAGACCATTACAAAATTTAATAAAAAAGGATGTACAATACCATTCAAGATCTTTAGAAAGACAATCTTTTGATTCAATAAAAAAGGCAATAGTAGACACTCCTTCCCTAATGAGCCCCGGTTTTTCGCGAGACTTCACCCTCTACACATTTGCCTCTGATCGGTCTTACACTGTTGTCCTAAACGAATGCTGAAAAAAATGAAGTCCCAATTGCCTTTATGAGCTCAGCCTTCAAGGGAGAAGAACTTAATTACCCAACAGTAGATCAACAAGCTTACTCTATTTTTAAAGCAGTAAAATACTTTCGATCTTATCTGTTGAAATCTAGGACAAAAATCATTGTTCCTTACCCTATTGTCATAAATTTGTTAGTGCAGAAAGAATTGGGTGAAAAAAGGGAAAACTGGGTCGCATCCTTACAAGAATATAACATGGAAATCACCCCAGCACAAATTGTTAGAGGACAAGGTTTATGTAAGTCGGTTGTTGATTCCACTATAGGACAACAAAATGAAACTGATATGTTAATTCTAGATCAACACAATCAAAATCAAATCTATTGTGCACAAAACCTTATTAGTCCCTGGTACAACGACATCAAATTTTGTCTTATACATGGATCATCTCCCTGTCACCTTGATCCCCAAAAAAGGAGAGCACTAAGATTAAAATCTTCTTCTTTTCAGTTGATTAATGGTATTTTGTTTCACCAAAATTTTGATGGAATACTTATGCGTTGTCTTGAAAAAGATGAAGAAGAAAAAGCCTTATTGGAGTTACATGCAGGGGAAGCTGGTGGGCATTTCGGTGGAGACACCACTGCCCACAAAGTATTAAGAGCAGGTTATTACTGGCCTACACTTTTCAAAGATGCTCATGCCTTATGCCGCAAGTATGTAATTTGTCAAAAGGAATCTAGACAAATACAGAAGCCAACATTCCCACTACAACTAGTTTTCGGTAGACTCCCCTTTTCAACAGTGGGGCCTGGATATTATAGGTCCAATCAATTTGGCATCCTTGCAGCATCATAAATGCATCATAACAACCACAAATTATTTCACCAGATGGTCCAAGGCTGCCCCATTAAAAGTTGTAAACACCAGTTAGGCAATATCCTTCCTGAATTCAAATATTATCACTTGTTTCGGTATTCCTGAATGCCTAGTATTTGACAATGCTTCCTATTTTTCATCTCTTGAAATGAGTGATTTCTCTCTAGAAAAAAGAATAAAAATAAAGTACTCTTCCAGCTATTACCCCCAAGGCAATGGTTTAGCAAAATCAACTAATAAAAACTTGATCAAAATCATCAAGAGAACGGTCTCCAAAAACCATAAAAAATGGCATAACGCACTATTGAACACAATCCGGGCTGATAGGGTAACTCCTAAAACTGTTGTTGGTAATTTCCCTTTTTTTTCTCGTTTACGGCAGGGAAGTGATTCTTCCACCGCATGTTCTTCTTCCATCTCTGTAGTTATCACAAAAGGTGCAAGAGGAAGACCGTCCTCCCTTGGAGAGATGGATTAACACTTTGCTAAAGTTAGAGGAAGTAAGGGCTCAAGAAAAACGAAAATTGGATCAACATCAACTCATTGTCAAAAACTGGTTTGATTCTAGTTCTACCTCTGACAAAAATTTTGAGGTAGGTGACCTTGTCCTTAAGTGGGACAAACCTCATGAGGCAAAAGGAGAGCATACTAAGTTTCAAAAATTGTGGTTAGGACCATTTTTAATTGCTGAGAAACTAGGTCCCAGTTCCTCTCGCCTGCAGAATTTAGAGGGACAACCAGACACCTTCCCGGTTAATGGTCAAGCTCTAAAAAAATACTTTACCTGATGAGTCTCTCATACACCTTTTGTAAATATTTTATGTTTTGTTTTCCTTGCTGTTTGTTTTTCTTTTCTGGTTTGTTTTGTTTTCATTTCTAATTATCGGTCTTTCTTTTGAAACACACATGCCTGCACCATGGGCTAGCTAAGACAAAGAAAACAAAAAACTTCCCCTCGAAAATAACTGTTGAAAGTTGTCAGAACATCAATTGTTGTATTTCTCTGAAATTGTAGCCTTGTTAAAGATGACTTTTTATTTGAAAAGCGTTTTCTTGATTTCTATCTGCAATTGAAAGTATTCACGACCATCTATAAAAATATTTTTACGCTGTCCCTGTTCTTTAAGAGAGAAACTCAACGATGTCTCCCTGTTCTTGAAATTCGGTTTTATTAATGAACTATTTTTGGATCTTGATGAAGGATAGCACAAAAGTTTTTAAGGCCTGTGACATAAAGACTGGAATTTTCAGTGTCACCCCGCTCTATTGAATATTTAAAAAACTGTAATAGGAATAAACTCCCAGAGAGTTGTGGGAAGTGTTTGTAAACCTGTCGGGACATTGAACAGGTCTGCTGGCAGCGGGTAAATGGATGCATGATGCCAAGATAACTTCGTTAGGGTACTGAACAGGCCCGCTGGCAGTGAAGCAATGTAAGGTAAAAGAAAATTCTCAGATATGGATTTCATTTTGGCCTCAAACGTCCTTCGTTCTGATCTAAAATTTATTGAAAGGATGCAGACGTCAGAGTGGGTTAACTGACATCCTTGTTGAGGCTATGGATGCATGATAGCAGCAGCGGTCCTGGCAACAGTATTGGAGATTTTAACTCAGCATCGTGGCTTTCTTTTGCCAAGTTTGTCACCAGTTTTCATTTCTTTAAAAAAATAAAAGTTGTCTGAAACTGGACTGCATTATGATTATTTGAGATGTTCAAATGACTTTTCGGTTGTCCTTTGATTTGAAGTTTTTCAGATTTTTATAAAACCTAGACTCGTTGGTGTAACAGAGATAACTTCTTCTCCCAGCATGTCACCATTGTTGGCAGCAATAATATAATTATTATTAAATAATCTACATAGCTGCCTACACAGAATCATGAAATTTCATTACTCTTCATGAACAGTTTCTGAAACCACAGTTGTAAATCGTCACTTTTTACCTATCGTCTATTCATGCTTCGTTTTCACGACTGAAAGCATGAAAATTTGTGACTTCAATTACCATTTTGTTTTAAAATTTCAATGAAGGAAAATTGTTTATTTAATTTGTTATGGAGTCCTGATTCCTTGCCATGAAGATATTACCCTTTTGTTTTTGACCCTTTCAATTCTAAGAATGCCTAAGAGATTGATAGTTTTAATGAATAAAGGACCCCCACCATTTGATTTTTTGTATGGATTTTGGTTTTATCTTTGATTACATTTCTTTCACAAAACTTTTGATTATTCGATTTTTTTACTTACCCAACCTTGTAATCAAACCATGATGCGTGCACTCATGTTTGTTTTGAGTACTTTGGTCCTAGCTCGTACTCAATACCAAGGTGGCATACGATGTACAAAATGCCATTAATTTTTAGGATGGTCTTGGGTTTCACAAACCTCTTCACATGCATTTTAATTAAACACCCTTCCCATCATATGAGTCCTTACAGTGTTTATTTTTTAGATCGGGGTTATGGCTCTGTTTCATTTTTGCAAACCCTACCTATATGTTGTGCTTTGATTACCCTCTCGTCTAGTATGGCCCCTATCGTAAGGATTGAACCAAATGATATCCAAACCCTGCTCTCATATGACGATGCTAGGGAGGATTTGGAAAGGAATGGTTGGCATGTGTTCATTAGGAAGTTTCAGGGTTTTAATCTTCGGGTTGCTCGAGAATTTGCCTTATCCTTTGATGGTTGTAGCGTGAAAGTTGGTGATGTGCAACTGGAAGTTACCAAGGGGTTCTTGAGTCAAGCCATGGGATTGCCAACGGTTGGTCAGAAATGGATTAAGAACATGAAAGTGGAGGAAGTCCCTTGGACCCTATTGTTTACATCGTGAACAATAACCAACTATGATAGAGGTATGCCAATTTCATTCCTAAAAACTTGGTGGCATGATTTACTCGTTGTGGTCAAACAATTTGTTACATGTGAGGGACAGTTCGAGCTTGTATTTTTTTATCATTTATGTCTGCTTATGAGTTTTATGGGTTTCCCTTTGAATATGCCATATTACCTACTCAAAAGTCTATATAAAATGTAGAAAAGATTTAAGAAATAGAGGTCAGACTCAAGTCTTTTTCATCACGGCCTGATTAAAATCATCATCATACATCAGTTAGAGTCGCAAAATGATTGTTGGGATTCGTTTATAACACAAAATGGTTTTGGTAACCCTAAATTGGGAGAAGTAGATAAACTCGTCATTGAGGAAACCCTTGTCCACCCTACGACATCTCTTCCACCTCCCCAGACTTGTGACTCTTCCCCTAACAACGAACCCTTGATCTATCCTAAGGTCATTCAACAGGCTAGTCAACCAGTTACACATCCAAAGGACTATATTAAAATTGTAAAGAAACCTATAGGAAAGAAGTTTAAAAGCAATGTTGATGTCAACTTCAAAAACATAAGGGCTGGCAAGCTAATTTCTCGAAGTCTTCTAAATAAGGCAAACTATCGTGTAGATGAGATCAACACGATTGAGGTTAATCAAATATCAGACTCTGAATTGACAAATTCCTTGCAGAGGAAGACCTTGTGTCATTCGAGCCATATGTTGAACGACCCTATAACTTTGTCGATAATTTGCCTCCTTGTCTAAAAGACAATCCAGAGTTTCCTGGTGTCTAGCTCCGCAATAAATCTACTATCCATATGAAGGGTTCTACGATCCATAATCTTGTTCATTCAAATGCAAATTCCACACAGCCACAATGCGATGTTTGCCTATCATGGATCGACAGATACTATACTGATGTCTCATTTCTACAGTCACGGGTTAATTTTTTAAAAGACTAGGTTAATGTTTTAACAAACGAGAACCATAGGCTTGAATCTATCATCCAGGGGAAGGAGAAGCATTTGAAAACCACAGGTCATGTGATATTTAAAAAAGTAGAGGCAACTACAACCATCGTTAACTCCAAAGTTTCATGATGTGATTTGATTTCATGATTCGAGGTATGATTTTTTTTAATTTAATAGCATGATTGTTTTCATTCTTAAGTTAGATTATTTAGTTTGTTAAATAAACTATTTTTATTATTAAATTAGCCTATTTTATTTATTGAATAAAATGAAATTTCATTTACTATTATAACTAGCTACAGAATCGCAAGATTCTGTAGCCAGTTAAGAAAATTTGAATTGTCTAAATTAATGACAGAAAACATATCTGAGATCTTCCTATTTTCTTTTGCTTTCAGGATAATTCAGGAGCCCATGATTTCAAAGATGATATGAGGCACTTTTAAGATCTCCCAGTCATATCTATTATGTATTTTGAATAAATAGAAATAGACTATTGTTACTTTTTGATATTTAGTAAAATCAGGGTGGTTGCATCCCACTTTATTTTTTAAAGAAAATTGATCTCATGAATAGGAAATAGTTATGTTTCCTGAGACCTTTATAAACCTATCATTTTGTAAACATTGGAGCATATTGGCTTGGGGAAAGAGTATGGTCATTTAATCATAGACTTGAATGGAACATAATGCATGTTACAGCTTTAGCTTTTCTGTATGATGTTTTAATTCAAGTTATGTTCATTTCGATTTGATAATAGATGGTGATTTCTTTTGTCGTCATGATTTATTGCAATTTGATATGATTCATTTTTATATGTTGTCCATATCTTATGTTTCAGATATAATACACAGTGATCATCTATCCAATTTAAATTAGGAGTTTTATCACTAATTTTTGTTGAATGTTTACATGCAATTTTTTTACAAGAATATTTATCTCATCGTAGTTACTTGCAAATCATAAGATCACTGTGACTATATCTATTATATGTTCTGTTGGCATAACTCAATTTTCAGCATATTCGTTTTGCATTTGTTCGGAGAAATCTTAAGATCCATTGCAGGTTTACTTCCTGGATAAGGTGGCTGGATATTCTCTATTGAACAGACATTGGATGCATTAATAGGTTAGTCTGCTTATTTATTTTAGAAGTTATATATATATATATATATATATATATATATATATATATATATATAGCATGATTTCCATTATCTATATCTTTTTGTTTAACTAAGTAGTTTAATATTTGATTTTATGAATGTGTACATCCAAGAAAACAAATCAAAAATATAAATAGTATTTTCGCTTTCTTCATTACTGTTGTTAAAGGAACCAATTTATATTCGATTTTTATGAGTTTAGATTAAAAATCGTGATTTGTACAGATTGTTTATAGAACTATTATACATATATTATTTAAATAAATTGTACATATATATATATATATATATATATATATATATATATATATATTTAGATGTACATATATATTTTAGTGATTGTTATTTAGTAAGTTATTGTATTTCCTTTAGTTTTTTTTTCTCTTTCTTTAGAACTTAGATTGGCCAACGGAGCCGCTAAACCCATTGGAGTGAATTAATCCAAATGGCTTGGGTTAATTAGACAACCCCGGACCGGATTCACTCTTCCAGTTGACGAGCAATCAATTTCACCCATCAACAGAGACATAGATGTTCCACTCAGATATAAACATCTGGTGAAGGAATGGGTACCTAAGGAACTACCTCCTATAGATGTTGACTTCATTATCAACAATAGGACATATCGCATTGCACTATCCTCCCTGCATGGCTTGGGGATATTTTCCATGGATGGAATAATTGTAAAATACAATACAGTAACTCAACTGATGGACTATGCCAGACCATGTTACAATTATAACGATTGGATGCGGTTGGTCCGGTACATACGAAGTATGTAGAGATATGCACTCGCCGAAAATTATATACAACTAATAAACAAGGATAAAAATAAAGGAGTGAATATCTATATTGATGGAATGCCTAAATCTTTTGGCAATATCAAGGGTTTATAAACAACACACGACCCGAGACAACAAACAAACAACTGAATTGCATATTTGAGGGATGTGAAGAGAATCAGGTAGTCTTGTGCGAAATAAAAAAGATAGCTCCCATGGAAGAGTTATTAGTGAATTACCATTTGAACCGAATAGAAACATTGACGAATAGTGTGCATGTTCTTATGCAACACCTCTTTAAGAAACCTATACTTATTACATTATATTTTTTTATTATCTTTAACATTGTTGTAAATATTATATTTAACATTGTTTTTTTCTTATCATTAACATTTTTTTAAATATTTGGGGGTTCTAATTATATTTTGATGTGGCAGGATGATCGTGGAAAAGGGCCAGTCGTAGAACATGTAAATGATTATCAATTTCCACTTTCATTTTACATTGTTTTTATTATTTGCTTATATAATTTTATTGAAATAACATTGTTTTTTGTTGAAATTATATGTAGTCAGCAGGCCATGTGGATCATGATTCTGCCGATGAGGAGGGGTTTTATTCTTGTGTTGATCCGATGCTCTTATTAAAAAAAAAGATCATTAAATATAACAAGGAACTTATTAGCTTGTTAGATTGTCCAGAACAAACCCCAGATGTCAAAGAAAGGATCAAGTTCCTTATGTCACAGCTTAACCCATATAAGGTAATAACCATAATTTTGTTTTTTTAATGCAATCAATATATATATAAGGTAATAACATGCTCAATAAATATACACAATGTATGCCAAATGTGAGTGTGGAGCACAACTTCCTTATAGTTAGGAACAAATTTCTCCAAATAACCCAAGCACATCCATATATTCAAATCATATGTTCAAATGTTTCACATATGCATTCAATCCAATTACATTTACATTCAACCCCATATATACCCCCCATTGGGTCATAACATAAGTACCCCCATTAAAAAAACTATCCTAAAATCTTTGTGGCTAAATCTTTTGCATGTGATGAAACCAAGTAATCGAGTTACTTATATTTATGCTCTCATACAGTATGATTATTCATCCATCCATATTTAGTTCTTTTCAGTGTCATTCTTTGATAGCTTTATTTCCTTTGATTCCTTAAATATTTGATAATATCTTGTCGCATAATTGTTCCTTGATGCCATATTACATTAATATCCTTGACTTTACCATCTTCTTTCTTGGTAACATTAATGTGGCACCAAATCTCATGGAGCAAAAGAGAAAAATCTCTCTTTAACTCTTCTATCAAAAATAATTTTCATCTTATTTTGATATTCTTGGAATCTCTCATTCACTTGTTCTTTGATCTGTTGCACCTTCATTATTTGATAAAATATTCTAATAAGATCATTAAGCTCTTCATTTTCATCCTGTATTAATATTAATATTAAAATGGTAATATTAAATCAAATAAATTATTATTATTATTATTATTTTTTTTTTTTAAATAAATATTGTTCGTTGCCCTTATGATGACAACTTAAATAGCTATGACAGTTTTGCAATATAAAAAAAAAAGTTTTCGTTGCAAGTGTGACAACAACTTAAATAGTTGCAACAGTTTTTCTATGTAAACAATGAAAAGTTGTCATCTCACTTGCGACGACAACTTAAATAGCTGCGATAATTTTGTAATATAAACAACAAAAGTTGTTGTCGCAAGTGTGACGATAACTTAAATAGCTACGAAATTTTTTCTATGTAAACAACAAAAAGTTGTCATCGCACTTGCGATGACAACTTAAATAGATGCGACAATTTTGCAATATAAATAACAAAAGTTGTCGTCATGAGTGCGACGACAACTTAAATAGCTCCGACAGTTTTGTTATGTAAATAATGAGAAGTTGTCGTGGCAATTGCGACGACAACTTAAATAGCTCCGACATTTTCTCTATGTAAACAATGAAAGTTGTCATCGCAAGGGTCATTGCAATTGAGATGAAATGTTGGTTTCACATTTTTTTCCTAAATTGTCGTATTGGTGACAATATTTCTTTTTTGTCACAATTGTGATAAGTTCCCTAGGGGCGTCACGTTGGATCATGTTGTCATTGATGCCAATGGTTTGATTGATTGATGTCATTGATTGATGTCAAGTGATTGATCGATGTCAAAGGATTGATTGACTGATGATTTATGTAATATAATATGTAGTGTCCTTGATGAGAATGCATAGATGAAGATGGATCAATGAGTTGTCATTAATACATGATGAAGATGGATCGATGTGGTTCCATTGGTATATGATG
>ML782100.1:181633-200675 GCA_009831015.1 Picea engelmannii | reverse complement strand
CTTTCTGGCAATGAGCACAAGATTAGAAGATCCCTAACCTCATCATCAAAGTCCACTTTTACAGAACTTAGTTGATTAGTAACCGTATTAAATTCATTTAAATGATCTGCAACAGACCCACCTTCTGACATCTTCATATTAAACAATCTCTTCATTAGAAATACCTTATTTGATGCCGAGGGTTTTTCACACAATTTGGCCAACGCATCCATCAAACCCTTTGTTGTCTTTTCTTTCGAAATATTGAAAGACATTAATGCTGCCAGGATCAGCCGTATCGCTCCTAGAGCCTTTCTGTCAAGAATCTCCCATTCTTTGTCCTTCATGGCCGTCGGCTTCTTTGCTACTCCACCCAATGGTATGAATAGATCCTTCTGATATAAATAGTCTTCCATCTGCATCTTCCATAACTGGTAGTTTTGGCCATTGAATTTATCGACCCTAAACTTTCCATATTCCGACATTGCTCCCACTCGAACCAGGAACCCTCTTTTCGTACGAGTTACCTTATGCTCTGATACCAGTTATTAGAAAGACAAGACCGCAGAGCAATAAAATAAAACAAATGTAGAAACAAAACACAGAAGACACACAATACAAGAGAGACATAGATTTACATGGTTCACCCAGTGTGGGCTACGTCCACCAGAGAAATTGCCAGGTCCTTCCTTTATTATTATCCAGCAAATGAAGGGATACAACCTACAACAAAACCCATTGTAACTTCATCTTATTTCTCTCACAATCTCCTCTCTCAGAATACAATATTCACCATCATCCATAGCCGCAATACATTTCCCTCATAAAAGAGGGTTTCCTTCTAGGGAAAAAAACCCTAACATAATCTCTATCGTTAGATATGCGAACTTATAATGAACGATCCAGATTTACAATGAAATTACCATATACTTTTACAAGGCAATTTTTTCTTCGGGGGCTTCACCCCCAAAACCCCATTAGGGGATGCTGCTCCCGAACCCCCACTTTCCCCCAGACCCCCCAGCCAAGGGGATAGCCCCCCCAGACCCCGCAGAGGGGGTACCCCCCCTCTGCACTCCCCCACATAGAAGAGTGTACATACTTCTGGGGTGTAAATACTTCATGGGGTATAAACACGGCTGAAAGCAAGGATCTCTGAATCAAGAAGATAATCAGGCTCCACAACCAACAATTCACACTTTGGGATTCATGCAGTGTCTTGGATGCCATTATCCTTATTGGTGGTTTCCTCACCTTTGTCATCATTTTTCATCATTGGATGCTATTCAGAGGGTCTTTTTTGTATACCTCTTTTATTTTCTACATGCGAAATATGCACAGGGTCCTTGGTTTGTGAACATGTTCTTTGTTTGATCTCCACTAAATCTTGAAGCTCCTGCTTTGTTACTTGTGTTGACTGATGAGAGATGCCTTAATGATTTTGTTTCAGCGGGTCTCTTTCCATCAACTTCAGCTCATTTATTCTGGATATGGGACCTAGATTTTTACGAGTACCTTGAGGCTTGCAATCATTAGTGGAAGGCCCTCTTGCCATTGACATATGGGAATACATCAATGTCTCTTGATCAATGGATTTCTCAAGTGTTCGATATCGAATCATTTATTCACACTTGTAGGAATGTGCTTGGTGCCTTGATACCTACTTTGATTATTGGTAGGTTGTCTTGTGTTTTTTAACGGTACACCTCAATGACCGGTAATCAAACGATGTCTCATTATGTTCGACCTCAACTCCTTTATTCACATGATGTAGGCTTTCACCCTTGGAGGATAGTATAGAAGACTTGAAGACATCACTACATGGTTGCAACTTTCCTGAGTTGTTACTTCCCTTTCATTGGACCAACACCTATTTGACTTTAGTGATCATGGGAGATCAAATTGTACTCCATGGTATACAAATATCTTCAGATTGATTTTGAGACTGGTTTCACTGGGCCTTGTTTATGACTATGAAATATTTTGGCATATAACTGCATTTTTATTTGCCTATACATGGCCACAGACACGTTTTTGGTATATTTTCCACATGGATCTACATTGTATTCTTGGTAGCCATGTATGGAAAGTCAGTAAAGAATGTAATGAGAAATCGAGTTTGTCAAGTTGGTTCTCTACCACTACATTCCTGGTTTATTTATAAGGTAATCGGGCCATCGCAGATACTCCTCTGATCTCACAGATTGGGGGGCATCCGTTATAGCAATATTTTCCTCACCATTGATATCTTGCACATAGGGACTTTTTCCATTTCCTTATGCAGACTTGTCATACCTTTTTGATGAATCCATAGCAAAAAATACACATTTTTCCACATATACGCACCCTATATGTTATACAACATGCGTATACGTAGGCTACTCCACTACAACCCACGTACATCGAGATTTGTGCCAGAAAATACAAAAATGGAGTGAAGTTTCCATGTCACGACAAGAGATCTCTCATGCTTGTCCTTCCACATACTGGAAAAGTTCTGACTCGACCCTTCAGTTGCATTTTGAAGACTATAAAAGCACAATTCCAAGCTATGGAAAAGAGGAGAAAGTATTCAACTTTGAGAGAAAAGTTACTCTGGAGAAATTACTTCATATTGAGTCTGCATCCCTTTACCACTCAAGCCTGAACATAGTGTTCATCCCCCAAGCTCTTTCCCTACTGTTGAGAGAACCTCATTGTCTCTCTCCTATGATCTTGCCTTCGGTGGAGGATTGAAGTAGTGGAGACCCAGTTGGAAGGAACTTGGTTTCTTGGTTTTTAATTGTGTTGACACATAAGTTTGTAATGTTGTCACTTCTATTGATCAATTATTAATAGAAATACTCCTTTCCCGTCCTATTGGTATCATGCAGATATATGATTATTATCCATAGGCATGTTTGTAATTTTTATTAATGGATTATGCTATTTAATGTGCTAACCCCTTTATATTATTACTATGTACTTTCTCTTCTTGTTTGTTAAGAAATTGTTCCAGGTATAAAGCTTTGGGTCGAAGTGCTCAATGACAGAACATCATCGAACGTTGGATCGAGATAGGCCTCTTTCTTATCTTGCACATTATTTGATATAAAATATAATGGAATTGAGTTGATTTCTGTAGTCATACCTATATGTTGTGGTTTACCCTTGGCCATAGAGAGTTTTTCCCTCATAACAATCTTCTCAATGAATATGGTGTCTTTGTCAATCACATACTGATTAGGGGAAGAGTTTTTCTATGCAGTGGCAAGAGGGAATGCAACATTAATGGGTCCCAATGCTTGGAATCCTAGAACCACTTGAAATGGGCTATGGTCAGTGGAACTATGAAGAGACATGTTGTAACTATGTTAGACATAAAGGATATTCTCATCCCATGTACGTGGATTCTTAGAATTGTACATGTAAAGGATGTGCACAATCATCTGATTGATGAACTATGTTTGGCCATCAGTTTGGGGGTGGAAAGTGGTGGATTTTGTGAGCTTGGTGTCCAAAAGAGACCAGAGACTTGACCAAAAGGTGTTGAGGAACCTGTTGTATCAGTCGAAGATGATGGTCTGTGGTATCCCAAAGTGGACCCACACTCGTTCAAATAAGAGCATGGCAGTATCTGCCGCAGTGAGATTCTTCTTACAAGATGTGAGGATGGCCATGTTTGAAAACTTATCAACAATCACAAACATGTTGTTACACATTATTTTGGTCACCCCGGTGATACACTGATAACATGTGTTAATGTTCCCATGAAAATATAAAAAGATCCTTTCTCCATGAGGAAAGTGATTGACTTTCTCTTCTAAAAAAACCCTATTAATGAAGGTCTTCATAGGCTTAACTATACATAGGGTGCAACGATGCCTGATTGTCACCCCCTGCTCTAAATATAGGCTGCAAAATCTCTGTAGGTTGCACTATAGCTAGGGTGTGACGATGCCAAAAGACTAAGAAAAGGTCAAGGTTCATGAATGCTCTAGAAGGGAATCTTCTAGAAGATGAGGTGCCTTCCAAATGGTTTGGATATTACTCACTTCTCTGATTTGGTGGGATCATCATAATCTGTTCAACCATCTCTCCTTCAAATTATATAAAGAGGGATCTCTCATGGAAAAGGTTAAGGTTGAATAGGCCAAGAATTGTATGAAGAGTTCTGCATTAGATCATGCTTGAGAGCCTCATTTCAGTTCATCAAGTCATTATGGATCTTCTTCATTTAAGATTGGAGCAAGTGTGTGTGTTAGAGAAAAGGGTCATCGAAAGGGGAACTTGTGACATCAAGGCTTTGGTTGTAATATCCACATTCATTTTAATATGATACATTGATATGTTTCTTTCCCATAAAACTTGTCTTGTTTGATTGTATGATTCCTTGATCACATACATAGGTTCTTGTTGAGTATATTATAATTCTTTCACTTTGGTTGGCTTCTGTTCCCTTGCAGATTCAATATCATAGGAGCACTGGAGTGGAGATAGGATGAAAATGGAGAGAGGAAATGACATTTAAATGGTATGTTGTCCATATCTTGTTAAATAGTAAACTCAATAGTTATAACTTAGGGAAAGCATCATATTTTGTTCTATTTTATTCTAGTTCTGGGTGGTTCTAGGGAGATATGTTTATGTCTGCATTTATCGATTAATCCCATAACAAAATTGGAGACCATACTGGGGATACAAATGGATTTTGATTTTTTACTTCTCATTTTATTTTAGCCTGCCTTCCTCTGATTGAATTCATTCTCTGAGTTTTAGGGTGATCCATCTGGACTCCCTGGGTTTGTAAGTTCAGTTACATTTTTTGTCTTTCTCCCATTTTTTATTCATTTATAAATATCGTCACACTACACCATATTGGCAGCCTGTGATGACCCTTAGACATCACATCCTACTTGACCAATCCAGTGCGATAACGTCGCACTGTGCTCTGCTAGTAGCTTGCGACAACATTTACATGTCGCACTGTGTCCCATGCCTAGCCTACGACGACTCCTATAGAATTTGTTGGAGTGAGTCATTTTGTCTTTTTTCACCCAGATTTTCCTCACAAGATTGGGGTGGACTTTTGATGCTAGTTTTTGATTGATTCATGATTTTAAAACTTACTTGTGATTGGTTTTCAGTGATTGAAAGTCTTTCTTCATGATTTTGCAAGTTTTTTTCTTTTGATCTTTGTCACAAGGATTTAATATCAGGTTCTTGATCTGAGTGCTTGTTTGACAAAGGGTATTTGTTTTGTTTCAAGTTTTGGATTGATTTCACTTACCATATTGCTTGTTGGTTGAGAAAAACCTTTTGTTTTCATTTGACAAAAACTTTCTCAGCATTTTCATTTTTGTCTATGTTACGAGTTTGATTTGGGAATTGCGTTGAGAATGTCTTGATTTTATTGGATTACATTTTCCTTTCGTCATTAAATCTATGATTTTTTTTTGAAAAGGAAGAACTGAATTCATTTATTCTTTTTAGTAATCTTTCATAAGAAAATTTTTATATTCAAAATATTTGTTAAAGAGAAGAATTGGAAAATTTGTAATTCGTGACTATTTGGAATTGTGTTCATTCAGAATTAAGAAATTGAAATTCGTATCTTTTGGTACTTCAAAAAGAAATACCTTATCCCTACTGTAATTAGAGTTCACCAAATTGAAAATTTTCACATTCATCTCTTCTTGCATTTTCTTGGGTCAAGGTCACAACTTCATCAGTTTCATTTCCATCTCCCTTTTGAGTAAACAACAACCTCTAAAACACAACGTAAATTTAAAATGTATTAGAAACTTTTATTTTCTAAGGATTCTTTCCACCAACACTAGCTAGGATAGCACTTTGGAATAGGTTATAATTCACACTCTCCAAAGCATCAAAACACACAATAGTATCTTGTGATAGGGAGAGTTCAAATCCAATTGCTACATTTTGTCCTAGGAAGCCCTTCTAACACAGGGGTCAATCATCAGGTCGCATTAGGAATAACAGAGTTACTCACCCTGATTTGTTGGTCTTGGTGTAGAGATTGCACGTATTAATGGAGGTCACTTGAAGGTATACCCACGATTATGTGTGGGAGCCTCTCAAGTTGATTTTGGGCTAGATACCCTACCTTTTCACATAGATCAGACTATTGATTGTTTCCCCAGGTATTGTAACCCTAATTTGCACCATACATGCTTACCTTGCATCAGGCCATCTCAGATCCCTTTTTTGCCAAAAAACTTTTGAACAACTCTATAAAAAGCCTCTTTTATAAGGGCCCATGCACTCTACTCCATTACTGCACACATGTACATGCTAGTTGACCTAAAATAGCCTGCGTGTACCTACAAAAGCACACAAAAAAGAGAGTTTCCGACGGAACACACAACTTTGGGTGAGTTAACTGAAAGTCTTGGCCATGCATTGTCAAGGGTTCATCTAAATACCTAGATTCTTCTAGCCTATAAAATAAGGGTTAGGGGTCCCATTTGGAGGAGTAAAATAATAGTAAAGAAACTCTACCCAATTGTACATTCCCATTGTCCCAACCCTTTAGCCATCCTTGTGCAAAGAGAGATACAGAGAAAAAAAGTTGGAGGACATTTGAAGAGGAGCCCAGGATCCAGTTCTTGGAGTAGTGGTTGGTCCTGACATTGTAAGTTGATTCATTAAAGTTAATAATAAAGAAATTCTTTTCCCGTCCCACTATATGAGTTCTTCATAGTTTAGTGAATATATGTTTGAATCTCTAACCCATTAATCTGTAGAACAAATGCATGTAGATTTTTTTTCTTGTTTTGTACGTATGGAAGTATTGAGAGGATAGATGTTAACAAGCAATCAAGCATGAAGAAGGATCGATATCGAGCATCTAGAACAAGGTATGTTCGTTTAACCATGTATTTTCTTAAAAGAAATGGGGATTAGGTCTGGGACAATGATAGAAATTAGGATTCTTTTGGTCTTATCTGCATACATAATATAACCCTAAATGCTAGTCAGTAGGGGGATTTCCCACCACAACAGAATTGGAAACCATACTGGGGAAGTCTCTAGGGTTCCTGGGAATATTTTTCGGTATTTTTAAAACTTTGGTTTTCTTTCCTGTTTTTTGAAGTTTCTGCGAAGTCTGAGCTAATAGAGATTCTGGTCTTCCATACTAGTCATGTCTATTTCTTTGCTTGACTGTATTTTTTTCGAGACCCACAGAGGTACACGTGGCCTACATAAGGTCTGCATGTGTGTACCCATGCCCTACCTTCTTACAACCCATGTGATCCAGGTAGATATCAGTGGCCACCCACCTTTTCCAAATGGCTCAAAACAGTTTTCTGGCCATTTTGGCAATTTACTATTTTTAGCAGGTTTTAACTTTCGGGGCCATTTTGAGGGTCCAAATGAAGGTTTTTCAAGATCGAGGTTCTCAATGATAGTCTAAGGCATTATTGAGCCACCAAAATGAATCTCCTCAACAATACCTTTCCAACGAGCTATCACATGCCTAAAACGGAGATCGTATGAAAAAGTTACGACCCTGGGAAGTTGATGTACTCACTTATCCAAATGGGGCCCACATGAATTTTGGCACTTCATCTCCTAGGGTTAGGTTTTTGGATGTCTAGGACTTTTGGAATTCCTATTTATTGTCAAAGGTCCTTCAGAGCCTCATTGTAATCATCTTCTTTCGAATACGAGTAGCTGTCACATCTCTTCTTAGAGATAAGTTGCCACCATTCTAGCGAGTCTTTCACTCTGTATTTTACAGTCTCTGTACATTTCTTTCATTAATAGAAATCATGTATTACTATATATCTGTGTTTATGGTTGCATATCTGATACATTTATGTTATATTATTGAATATCTTTGATATATCTGTGCATTTATTTATTATATCTCTGCTCTCATTTCGTGCCGAAAATAATCTGGATCAGTGGTATCAGAGCAGGCTGCTCTTGATCATTTTTCAGTGCATGTCCCCGACGAGGTCCAAGTATAGAAAGTTGGGTCTCGATCTTGTATCTCTCAAGGAAAATCATTGTCACACACCCAAGAAACCCTCAATGGCAGAAGAAAAGAAAAACGATGGAGCAGACGATCCTATCAGTCTGTTGCTTGAGCAAGCTCTCACATGACAGAGGGACGAAATTATGGAGAATTTTTCCCACATCCTTTAATGCCCGCCGATAGCATCAAATGTATCTTCATCAAGTGACCACTTTGAAGTCACCTCACCTTTCAAGGTACAAGTTAATTTTGATATTCCTGTATTTGAAGGACAGATAGATGCAGAAGCCCTAGAAAAATGGTTAACTTTGCTAGAAGGTTATTTCTCTGTTCACAATTTTTCCGACAAAGAAAAGATCACCTTCTCACTCCTTAAATCTCTCCCTCATGTCAAACATTGGTGGGAAACTTACTGGGAGAAAAGTTCCATAGAGGAGTCTGGAATATATGGGGTCGATCCCACTTGGGATTTTTTTGTGGATGCGGTAAAGGAACAGTATTAATCTGTTGGAAACTATGAGGACCAGTACATGAGATGGACCACACTGTGGCAAGAGAGGGGACAAGCAGTTTCAGAGTTCACCAATACCTTCCATACCTTATGCACCAAGCTGGGTATCAAAGACTCCGAGTGACATTTGGTTCTGAAATACCGTGGGGCTCTACATAGATACATCCAAACTGAAATGGATTTTTTGGACATCTCATCACTTGGTGATGCTTATTGATATGCTATTAAAATTGAGAAGAATTTTAATCACCAAAACAAATGGGAATTTAGGTCTGCAAATCTGCAACAACCAAAGTATGACAAAGACAGCCCGAACAAATAGTCTCCCAAAAACTAGTCCAAGACACAGGAAAAGAAGGGTCACGGGAAGACAAAGAAGGACACTGAAAAATGGTGTGAGTTCCACAAAATCCCTTGTCACAACACCGATGAATGTCACTAAAAACAGTCATTGGTGGCTGAGATCAAAGACAAGGAGCCAAACCTTGATTCAGAATCTGATTCTGAAAATAATGGTAAAAGACAGATCATCGACGCAGACCCCATTGCTATTGTTGCGACCGCAGCAATTCAACCAGAAGAACCAACAGATCCTGAAGAGGGGGAGCGCCTTTTTCATTCACAGATGTGGGTGAAGGGGACCCCGCTGCATTTTATTGTTTATAGCGAAAGCCAGAAGAACCTCATCTCAGCAGAGGTCATCAAACAGTTGGGATTGTCGACAACACCACACCTGCAACCATACAACATTGGGTGGCTTCGCCAAGGATGAGATCTTTGTGTCAACCAGCAGTGTCGATTGTCATATGGCATCCAACCCTTCAAGGATGAGGTATTATGTGATGTTTCCCTACTGGATGTCTGTGATGTTCTCTTGGGCCATCCATATATGTGGAAACGCCATGCTATCTATGAGTCTCGACCCCGTAGTGTCATTATTACTCTGGGGGTTAATCTCTACAGGATACCAGAGGTAGTTCCAACTACTACCCCACCTAAAAAGTGTTGCAAGGTAGTATCTCATACTAAAAAATTCATCTTCTCCACAATCTGTTCAAAGGGTGAATAGAAGGATACTACAGCCACCACAGCTTCGACCAAAGCACCTTCTATCCAACAGAAGCAGGTCGACAAGGTTGCAACAAAGAATGAAGATTCATTCTGCACACAGTCATCTAAAATAGACAGACTGGTTAAAAAGGTCCAAACCTTCCAGCCACAGTTTCATGACAAATTTCCACAAACTAAGCAGTGTGACTTCTCCAGCAAGACAAGCAGCTCACCACGATGCAGATTCAACAAATGCTTTTCCCTCTCCCCCGGGAACTCAACGCAATGGAGACCATTGCCTTCTAATGAGGGAGGATTGATCCAAGTGGATATCGGTGGCCACCCACCTTTTCCAAATGTCTCAAAACAGTTTTCTGGCCATTTTGGCAATTTACTATTTTTAGCAGGTTTTGACTTTCGGGGTCATTTTGAGGGTCCAAATGAAGTTTTTTTTGAGATCTAGGTTCTCAATGATGGCCAAAGTCATTATTGAGCCCCCAAAATGAATCTCCTCGACAATACCTTTCCAACGAGCTATCACACACCTAAAACGGAGATCATATGCAAAAGTTACGACCATGGGAAGTTGATGTACTCACTTACCCAAATGGGGCCCACATGACTTTTGGCGCTTCATCTCCTAGGGTTAGGTTTTTGGATGTATAGGAATTTTGGCATTCCTGTTTATTGTAAAAGGGCCTTCAGAGCCTCATTGTAATCATCTTCTTGCGAATGTGAGTAGCCGTCACATCTCTTCTCAGAGATAAGCTGCCACCATTCTAGCGAGTCTTTCACTCTGTATTTTACAGTCTTTGTACATTTCTTTCATTAATAGAAATCGTGTATTACTATATATCTATGTTTCTGGTTGCATATCTAATACATTTTTGTTTTATTATTGAATATCTGCGATATATCTGTGCATTTCTTTATTATATCTCCACTCTCATTTCGTGCCGAAAATAATCCGGATCACCATGTGTAAACGCTAGCTGAAGAAGTAATAGTAGCATGTATGATTCTAAAAAAAATTTTAGGCAGTCATCCTCTTCCCTGTCAGAATCAGTCATTCTCAGGGGTTTTCCATAACTCTTTCTAGTCTTGTTTTTTTGTAGTCTATAACTTAGGGTTCATCTCAGATTGGTTTGTTTTACGAATTTTTCCTTACATTGTTTTATTTTTTCTGTTAAAGAAAGTGTCTAAGCTTTCAAGAGATCCTGGTTCTCAGTATCAGTGGTCTCTTCCTGGTTTGGATTGTCTGTTTTTATTTGTTTCAGAGTTTTAGAGATACATGTGGCCTGTATAAGGCTAGCACACGTGTACAAGCCCTCTGGCTCTACACAGCTCGTGTGCACATGCTTGTTGTTGAATTGTCAGCAGTGTGCTTATGAAGGATAGATTTTGTTGAGGGTGAGGCAATCATCCTTTCCCTTGACAAGAGTTATACCTCTCAGGTTTTTTGAATCTCTGACCTAGTATTCAATATCTTAGGGTTGATCTCAGCCATAGCTTTCTTTTTTCATTTAAAAATTTTTCATCAAAATTTTCTTTAGGGTTTTTATACAAGTGTGAGAGTCCTTTTTTAAGTTGCTAGTGTGTGATTTCTTGAAGTAATTATTTTCGATCTGCGTTTAGGCCAAAACTTTTTCTTGGTTTTTGACTTGTTGATATTTTTCCTTTTTTCTTTGTGAGCATTCAAATAAAAAAAAAATCTTTCATTTCTTTGTTTGGTTGAAAAGTGTTGTTTTGCATTAGTAGCCAGGGAAAGGTATTTGCTTTCATAAGTTCTTGATAGTTTACTTAGATCGTAAGTAGCCCGTAGTCGAATGAAATCCTACTTTGAGTTTGTTGTTCAAAAGGTCTTAGAATTTTTTTTAAAAATTTGAAAAGTTGTTGAAAATTTGCGTTAAGTGAAGGTTTTTGTTTCCACCTTTCTGTTCTTTTTTACTTTCATCTTTTAAACATCACTATTTTCACTTTCATACCTTTTTACATAAGACAAGACATAAAATTAACCAACTAGTTCAGGATTAGGACCTTGGATTAGGTTGGAGAGGAAACTCTTCAAGGGCATTAAAATCAAACATTGGAGTCTGAGTTAGGGAGTGTCAAAGTCCAGTATTGTGAAAGTTATCTGGGACCCCCCTCTAACACAGGGGATAAACACGAGGTCGCGTGCGGAAAGGTAGCGGAGATAACCCCTCCAAAGCTGGACCAAACATAGTGGAGAACACATATAGAGAGCTTGTTTTGGGATTTCGTCGATTGCATTTTCCATGGGGCTTCATGGGTCTCCAATCTGTTTGAGGTCCTCAGTTGTCTTCTGCACCATTTTTTTTCGATACCCTTGACAGGTTTCAGGCTCGATACCCTGGTCATTGTGGTCTACCCAACTTTCAACTTCACTCACCTGATGATTGTTCGCGCACTGACAACCTAGTTCCTTATCTTCTTAGGAACATACATAGGTGACTACGGGGGTATACCACAGTACCTAGGACATACATCGGGCATGCTTTGCAGAGTATACCCAGAGGGTTCTTCCGTTTTTGAGTTGCACTTGCACTGGTAAGTTTCTCTAGTGTTGGTTGTTGTAATTGTTCTTCCAATTAGTTTAGTGTTTGCTTGTCTTGTCTTGTAGGGAATTTTTAGTGCATGTTGTTTTTGAACAGTTAGACTACCCTAGAGTGTCTTTGATCTTCTCACACAGTGGAGGATCACGAGCTCCACTGGTCACGAAGGCTTCAGGGCCCATCAACGATTACACTAGAGCCACCCCTACCACCACTAAGGCGAAAGCTAGACCAACAAGGGTCTTTTGAAGCAACCGGGTCACACGAAATTCTACCCGACCAACATCCGAAGGAATCAACTATTTTAGACTTGGGAGCGCAAGATCTTGGTTCACCTGAAACCTCCACCACTGATCTTTCGACACCCACCATCGTACTGGTTCATCCTTACGAGTTCCAGACAGTGTCACATGCAGCAAAGGAAACAAATTTTGTTACTCCTTCTGAGAATTCTTCAATTCCCACTATAGTTGTCACCATATGAGAGTTTCCACCTCCTAAACCACCTTCACCAGTTCGAGACACAATGGTCTCGACCACCTCTACATCACACAGTGGTCCAATCCCATCTCTGGCAGTAGCCACAACCCCTTTCCAACCAAGTGCAACAGGCCCTCTGTTCTCATACGAGATGCCTAGTTCAGGTACAAGTCCTATACTTTCCTACTCCACTTCACAGACTTTAGGTCTAGGGGCAAGGAGCTTTAATGCTCCTATGAAAGGTCACATAGGGGGCATGCATGTTCCTTTTAATTATTTCCCTTATGAGGGAGTTCATATACCTCCTTCGTCCCCTTCGCTCAATAGCACACACCAACCATCCACCGGGCCACCTACACACCATAGTTTACTTGGAGCAGGGAGTCAAGGACCACCTTCACATAATATGTCGATAGCTTCGAAACCATTTTGTTTGTTCGGTTCATTTGGTAACAATGCTTTCTCATCAACTATTTTCATGACTGGGGGCAACCTCGGTTTCAGAAAACCTATTCCTATGCAGGGGACTATTCCTACACAGGGGGCACACATAGGAACTTCTTCCGCATCAGGGACTTGGAATTCTTCATAGGGATCCTTTCCCTCATCAGGAATTCGAATCTGGGGTAATTATTTTCACAATCAATGGAACCTTTAACAAAGTACTATGCCTATCCCCATGGGACCAACATGGGGCAACACTTCCCAAAGTCCTTCAAATGTAATGCATGTCCAACCATCTATGTATTATTTTGGAAATTAGCTGATGATATCTCCTCACACATAAAATCCATACACTGGACATGGCCATGGTTTTTACCAGAACCCAGGCTAGCAGCCGAACATTTCCTCGCAACCTGGTTCCAGTCAAACTCTAGGCCCCTTTTTCCCAGGTTATCACTAACAACCGAAACTACCTTTCTTGGAAACCTTGCATTTTCCAGACTTGACAAGGTTGTTGAATGACCCTATCTATCATGATCCGCGTTGGCCTCCTATGCAGATGAGGTTGTCTTCAGACATACCAAAATTCGAAGCCAAGCCTAATGAAGATCCATGCCATCATGTGACTACCTTCCACCTTTGGTGCTCATCTAACTCGTTGAAATATGACTCCGTACAGTTGTGATTATTTCAACATACTCTCATTGGGAGTGCCATGAAATGGTACATTAAGCTCGACTGCTAAAGATACTCTTCATTCGGCGAATTGGCAATGGCCTTCCTAAACCATTTCCAATTACCTGTGAGATGGGACACTGGCATAGAATTGATGGCCAATTTCTCATAGACAAAAGAAGAACATATCTCGGATCACATCTGAGAATGGAGATGCCAGAAGAGTTTAATTAAGGTACCAGTCCCACCAACATTCTTGCTTGAGTGGTTCCTTAATTCTTTAGTCCCACAGTTGTCCAAAGACGTCGCAACATCGGGAGTAATTTTTGAAGAAGACGCCATCATGAGAGCTCAACAACTTGAGCTAATCTATTCTCAGTCCAGTTTATTATACGAGATCTTTCCAAATGTGCCATGCTCAATACTTGATAAAACTAGACAGAGAGCCAGACCACATGCTGATGGTATTGTTGGTTCAACACAAACAAAGCCCGCTAAGGAATTGATGAAGCAGTTGCAACAGTTGTCTATACAACACAGAGTGGCTAGCCAAACTACTGCTTTGGCTACTTCCCCTACCAAAACGTCGGATGTACACACAGTGCAATTAACTAATCCAAAGGCCACCTAGTAACTTGAAGGAAAGAAAAAACAACGAAAGAAGGGTAAGGGGGATAAGAAACCCACTGATAATGTTGGCGGGGGAAATACTAAGAAACAGAAGGTGAGGTATCCATGCAACTTGTGCACGGAAGACCACCTGACCCACCTATGTCCCCAGCTTGCAGAGGCCCAAACGTTTGTGACACAACAACAACCTGTCATTTTAACCAATCCTTTTCAACATGGGAAAAATATAACACAAGCCTTTGCAAGCATGGAAGGGGGTAGCCAAGGACCCTCTCTGTCTTCGAACAACCCTGCATCTGCGAATGTATATATGGTGAAGGGTGATTCTTTTCTATCGACTAGAGTGCATGACTATAGTAAACCAAGCACTTCTAAGAAGGGAAAAGAAGTCAAACTCCCATCTCTTCCTCTACAGATTGAGAGGACATTGGGTGAAAAAATGACACGCATCCCAAAAGGTGCATTAAAAAAAACTTCTCATAACCCAAACACAAGGGCTGCCCAAATCTATTCTGTGGTGGAATATTTATGTCAAACCCCTTGTGTGATGTCCATTTTGGAGGTCCTCCAAAGCTACCCTTCCCAGACAAAAGCTTTGTCAACCGCTCTAGGATCGACTGAGACTCGTAATCCGGGTACCATCATGCTAGATACAAATGACTTAAAAAATTGTCTACGATACCACGTATCATTTCAGATAGTAGTGGTTCATCCCATGAAAAATTTTACTTGTAATATTTTCAGCACGGTGGTTGATGAGGGCCCCTCGACATGCATTATGTCATTGGCATGTTGGAAGGCCATTGTCCAACATGTTTTGTCTCCATCACCCACTCTTCTCACTGCTTTTGACGGTCATTCATTTTGACCACATGGTATCATTCCCTCTTTTCCCATGCAGTTAGAAGGGAAGACCGTTTGTGTTGAGGTAGAAGTAGTCGACGCACCTCTCAACTATAGTCTCTTGTCAGGAAGGAGTTTCACTTATGCCATGCAAGTGGTGGTTGCTACAGTTTTCTGGGTCTTGTTGTTTCCACATGAGGGTCGAATAGTGATCATCGATCAATTGTCTTTCTCCAGACCTGACCCTTCACTGGCGGAATCAACAGTACTACTAATTGATAATCCTCAACTAGGTGTGGTCAACGTAGGGGTTGGTTTGTGCCCATCTTTGATGGATACCTTCAATTACCCACCCCCTCAAGGTGATATCAAGTTTATATCCAATCACCATAAGGTTGATATTTTTTAAGTTTCGTCATTTTGCACGACTTACTTCGACGATCTGTGGATACTTCCTTCCCCATCATCCATGATGGATGGGACAAGGCACCCGAGCATGTCCATGCCCTTGTCCATAGCTGAAGTAGCATACTCGTTAGTCCAGCAAAATTCACCCAATACCGATCCAACTCCTTCACAAGAGTTTGATCCACTTTTAGAGCCTATTTGGGCTCAGGGTTCTCTTGCTGACACCGATTCATTGGACTTAGTCTTTCCCTTTGACGAAGTAGTAATTGAAGCAATGACTAATCTGGACAAACCCTGGGAAGATCTTCATCACAGATCATACTTCCTCCCAGAGTTAAGCTGAATTGAAGCAGGAGAATTCACCGTGACTATGAAAGGAGATAGGTCTTGTCCTATTAATCCCTTAGCTACACACAAGGTTTATGATGAGGGTAATATGGAAACCATCGTTGAAACCATACCGGTCAATATCTCCTGAAACCCTGGTGTCGTGGAGAATGTTTTCGCTGGAGCTGACTGCTCCCTCAGAGAGATTCAACTCTATACAGATCTGTTTAAAGAATTCCGAGACATTTTTTCCTAGTCTTACAAGGAAATTCCAGGCATCGATCCAAAAATAGTTGAACATGAAATCACAACTTATCCAGATGCCAAGCCTACCCGGAAGAAGCTTCGTCCAGTTAACCCCAAGAAAGTAGAATCCATGAAAGTTGAGGTTGAGAAACTGCTAAAAGATGATTTTATCTATCCTATCCATTTGACCCAATGGGTGTCAAACCCTGTGCTGGTTAATAAAAAACAAGGCACAATTCGTGTATGTACAGACTTTCATGATTTGAACAAGGCATGTCCCAAAGATAATTTTGCCACACCATTCATCGATCAGATAATTGTTGAATGTGAGGGTTGTGAGGCCTTCTCTTTCATGGATGGTTTTTCGGGATATAACCAAATACAAATCAAACCCGAAGACCAACACAAAACAACATTCATTTGTCCATGGGGTACATTCTCGTATCGTAAGATGCCTTTTGTTCTCAAAAATGTTGGAGCCACCTTTCAACGGGTCATGTCTTTTGCTTTCCATGACCTCAAGAATATAGTCGAGGCCTATTTAGATGATTTAGCATCTCTATCTCACAAGAGAACGAATCATCCCGCACACCTTCAAGTTATCTTTGAGCATTGTCATTACTTTCGGATTCGCTTGAATCAAAACAAGTGTAGATTTTGCGTAACATCAAGACGTTTGTTAGGTTTCATAGTGTCAACAACAGGGATCATGGTTGATCCTCTCAAGGTTGAGGAAATAATTCAATTTCCCCCCCATGCACAATCCTTTAACTTCAGAGTCAACAGGGCAAGGTGATTTTTTTAAGACGCTTCATCGTTAACTATGCTGAGATAACCAAGGGATTTATGCACTTACTTAAGAAAGATGTTCATTTTTATTGGGACAATGCCACTCAATGCTCTTTCTCCACATGGAAACATGCACTCACAAGTGCCCCTCTGCTCTGGCCACCTAACTATAACAAGGATTTCTTATTATATCTGGCTGCAGCAGAGTCAACCATTAGCATGGTCTTAGTTCAGGAAGATGAATTGTTCTCAGAATATGTTATTTATTACCTGAGCCGAGGCCTCATAGGATCGGAAATCAATTATTCTCATATTGAAAAACTTGCATTGGTAGCAGTCCATGCTATTCAACGGTTCTGTCATTATGTTTTGTTTCACAAGACCACCATCATTGATGTCATGAATCCATTTCAGTACATGTTGACACGACAGGTAATAGGTGGAAAAATCAGTAGATGGATGGTCATCCTCGAGGAGTTTGACTTAGATTCCATTTCAGTGAAATCCAAAAAGTCACTGGACTTCACAGAACTTATTTTGGAACTTCCAGTTGAGTCAGGTGATCTTGTGCTCGAAGAGTCATCTATTAGAGGAGATATGTTTTTGATCACCTCTTCGGATCCCTGGTATGGAGATATACTTATCTATATCTAGAATTTGAGGTGCCCCACCTCTTCTTCTCATGATGAGCATCGACACTTACACCATCAGGCTAAGAATTATCTCATACTCGATGATACATTGTATTGGAGACGTGTAGACTGCATCTTGCACTGATGTCTCATTCACGAAGAGGCAGTTATCATGCTTAACGACTGCCATATTGGAGCCTGTGGCGGTCATTTGTCTGGGTTGGAAATAGCTGAAAAAATTCTACGAGTAGGTTACTTCTGGCCGACACTTATCAAAGATTGTATCGATTCGGTTAAGAAGTGCCACCCATGCCAAATCTTCTCTCGGAAGATGAGGGAACATCCCGCACCCATGTTTCCTGTCATCACAGTTGGTTCCTTCACCAAGTGGGGGATTGATTACACTACATGCAACCCTCCTTCAGCAAGGGCGCACCGCTATATCATCATATGTGTAGACTACTTCACAAAGTGGGTTGAAGCTATGCCCACATTTAAAGATGATGGAGAGATTGTAGCTCTCCTTTTATTCAATCTGATAATAGCAAGGTTCGACGTCTCGAGGGAGATTTTCACTAACCATGGCAGTCACTTTCATAACCAGATGATGACCAAGTTAACATCAAAGCTTGGGTTATGGTAAGAACATTCATCACCCTACTACCCCCAAGCAAATGGTCATGTGGAAGTTGTAAACAAATCTCTTAAGACCATCCTACAATGAACAATCAACAAAGCCAAGTCAAATTGGCATTTGATGTTATACTCAACATTATGGTCCTACCTAACTTCTGTTAAGACTTTTTGGGCCCCAACAACTCCCCCTAATTTTTTACAAAATTTAAAGGGCCCCCATTAGAATCTTGATAATTATAATGAGCTACAGAATCAACCTTTTCAAATATTTCCATACCTTGGCTTGCTTTGAGACAAACTTAAGACATTCACTATAGTATGATATATTCATTACAAGAGTATATGTCAAAAGTTAGAAACGAGCATAAAAATCTCAATTTAAACAAAACGTTAATTTTTATCAAATGTTTACTTTCGTTTAAATTATGATTATGTGTTATTTCTTTTGCTCATTATCAATTTTGAATATTTTGAATAATGGGTTCAATACTTCATCAAATAATATCTTGGTTCGTTTCTCATTTTCATGAAATAATTTGGTGATATTAATTAATTAAATTCTTTTTTCTTTTTGCATCTCATTTCAAAATAATAATATTAAAAGAATTATCTATCATTTGTTTGATTTTGTAAAAAACTAAAATTGATATTTTTTCTCCATTAAATTGAAGCTTCTAGATCATATTTGAAAACAAATTATAAACATTGTTTGTTTATAAGTTATAGTTAGTTTAAATTCATTTTTTATTTTTCTAGATTTTGTTTTATTCACAATTTTTAGGTTATTAATTTAGGTTTCTTTTTGTTTCACAGGTTTCTATTATCAAATATTTGA
>ML782100.1:120455-181583 GCA_009831015.1 Picea engelmannii | reverse complement strand
ATTGTTTGTTTATAAGTTATAGTTAGTTTAAATTCATTTTTTATTTTTCTAGATTTTGTTTTATTCACAATTTTTAGGTTATTAATTTAGGTTTCTTTTTGTTTCACAGGTTTCTATTATCAAATATTTGATACGGATCTGATGATGGCTTGATTTTATTATCCAAATACACTCAAGATGATTGATCCAAAAATAATTGTGGATTGCTACAAATAATTTTATGAGCAACAATAGATATAATTTGGAAAGGCGTCAAGATCAGACAAAACATTTTGCAGAACTGATTGCAGACAAACCGTGAGGAATTGGAAGAAACGGTTGAAAACCCAGAACCCAAATGGACCCATTTACCTTCATAAAGAGATTTTCCCAAAAAAATGCATGATTTGGGAGGTATTGATGTCTTTTTACAAGACAAATTTCGGGTGGCGAAAATTAATAGTGACACCAAGACTATTCATTCGTTGTATAAATACATGAGAAAGTTCAGAGCCATTGGATCCAAGGAATTGGAGAGGAGGATTTTTATCCTTTATATTTTGTATATTATGTCTTTTGTAAACTTTTTATTTCTTTTCAAATGGAGTAATGGATGGCTGTAATTTTTGGGAGAATGGACGAATATTTTCAAAGAAGAATATGGAATTCCAGGTTGCTTAATGGCTTTTGTCCTGTAAGTAAAATGGTTTTATTTTCATTATAATATATTCATACTCTTTGAATTATTGATTATGCATTGATTTAAATAGCTTTAGTCTTTTTTATCAATATATGGTTAATTATTATCATTTATGTATTAATTTTTCCAATCTTTAAAGTCTATTATCCAAAAAAATTCTTCCAAGACTACAGAATGGACAAGTGATTCAAAAAACTTAATAAAATGACATATATGCATTTTTTCTTTAGCCTTTTGTTTATANCTTATTATTTGCTTAATCAAAATACAAATGCTGTGATTATATCTTCGATTTAAATAATGAGATTTATCTTTGAATTTTAAATTGAATGATAAAAATGCATAGATTGCTTCCAGATTTATCTTGTTGTAATCATGTATAATTATGAGATCATAGGTTTATGTTTGTGTTTCCTTTTCTGTCATTAAAACCTAAGCTGTCAATACATGTTCTAAATTTATTTAGAATAGTCATAAGGTTCATTGCATATTTCTCTCTTGGACATGGAAGTTGGATGTTCACCACTCATGCAGATGCTTGGATACACCTAACTAATTCAATGACATGATAGCTTCTTTGTATTTTTCTGTCATTTATATATCATTAAAACTGGAATGTATGGTTCAGCTTTGACTATCCACATGTTCATGTTTCATTAACTTTTTTTTGCAAGATTCTTTAAATTTATAAAAGAAAAAAAATAAATATTTTTATGTGCTTTCTTCATCTGCTTCCTAGAAGCAATCATTTTTCACATCGATTTTTGTAAGTTTCGATTAAAAATTGCATCTTGTAAATCATGTAAATAAATGAGACTTGTATATCTTCTGCTTAAATATAACTACTATAGTTACATTTGAACATATGTACATATATATAGTGTGTTTAGTAATTAATTAGTTATTTCTCTCTTTTATTCATTTCTTTTAGGATTCTTAGATTGGCTAACGAAGCCATTAAACTCATCGGGACGAGTTACACCAAATGGCTTGGATTATTTAGACAACCCTGGATCGGACTCGCTCTTCCAGTTAATGGACGGTCAATTTCGCCCGTCAACAAAAGCAGTTAGAAGGAGGGCCAGATTGACAAGCTGGCCTTATAGGAGTCTTTGTTTCAAATTTAATTAAATTCCCATGGCTCCCCAAATCACTGTGTTGGAATATGCTTTCCACTTCTCATTACCTGATATTCCCAACAAGACAACTGATCTCTTTTTAGAAATCACCTTTGATGGTGAAGGGAACACATCTGCAGTAGATCATATTTCTAACTTTTTTTATAAGTGTTTAAGACATAAGATCACTGATTCTAATGTTACATCCAGATTTTTCACTCTCACTTTCTGAGGTCGAGTTAAGGTTTGGTTTGAATCTTTTCGGGTTAATTCTATTCATTCTTTGTCTGAGTTTGTATTTGGGTTTTTATCATATTTTAGCAACTATGATTATGATGAATTAAGTGAAGAATTAAGTTTCTTAAGGAAAGAAAATGGTGAATCATTCAATGATTTTGCAATTAGGTTCATTCATTTTGGTATTAGATTCCCTTTGAAAGAAATGCCGCTTATTAATGAATGTTTTGAATATCTCGTTTCTCTCTTAGATAAGAAAGATCAATTAATTTTTAACTAATCTGAATTGAGCACTAACACTCAATCTCAAGATGGTTCAAATTTTCATGTTGATCTTGAAGATTTTGAAGCACCACAATTTTTATCGACTTCTTTCATTTTGGAAAATCATGAGCCACATAATGCAATTGTCACATCTAATCATTCTTTGCAAATAATGTCTCCTCCTGTCGAAGAAGGAACCTTTACTTTAAAAGATTATAGCTTTCCTACTCTCATAGATTTTATAACAGTTTCTAAAGTAAAAGAGGCTGAATGTGAAGTTGATAATCATGTGGACAATAAATCTTCCTCTAATTTAGTTGAACAGATCCATGATCAATCAGTGGGAGAAAAACTCATTAGGAAAAATATTAATCAACCTTCTATCTCTATTGATTTTCTCTCAAATTTTTCCTTACATAATGAACCAAATTGTCTCTTAGAAACTTTCTCGTATTATTTAAAAGAGAATACAACATAGGTTGATCAGTTTATACAAGGAGAGGGAACAAAACCATATTTTGAAACGTATATACCTATCATTTCAAGAGATTCATTTCATCTCCTCAATTATTCTATATATTATTCCTTGTACCCCGATATTTTTGATCCTAATGTTTTGCAATTACATGTTTCATATTGCCTTCGAGAGAATTCAACATTATATAATCAGGTATAAAGAGATTATCGAATAGAAGATAAAGAGGAAAATAATTCTACCCATGAACATATCAATTCTTATTCTCATCAATTATCCATGGGTAAATCAAGAAATGATTTGAAAGAGTCTCAAATTGCATCTTCCATTGATTCATCTCAATTTGTGATTAAAGAAGAATCTATATTTTTCCATGATCAATTATTTGAGGTTGAAAAGTATAATCAGTCAAATATTATTACCAATGATGATTATTCAAAAATTTTGTTCATTCCATTTAGTCTATCTCAAATAATTAATATTGAAGTATTTAAGCTCAATGGAAAGTTTAAAGAGAATGAGACATTTCTTTTCCGATCGAGAATCATGATAAGTTCTCACCATCTTGATCCGACCTTTTTACAAGATTCTTTCCTTGATAGTTTAATACTTTATTCTCATCAGGAATATTTTTCGTATGCGAATTGTTTCGAACAATCCCATGTTAGTAATTGCATGTATTATGATAGGGTTGCAGATTGGTTGGAGTATTCATATCTCTAAAAGTTTCCTGGGAATGATAAGATTATCTTCACTTTATTAAGAGATCAAGGAGGTAACTTTAACACACTCATTTTACATCCTTCATATGGAGAAAATATAGAATGAAAGGAAAATTGTCGGGAGGATGGGGCACTTCTGTCTAGGTTGATGGTTATGTCAGGTCCCCATAACTCTCACAAGCTTCACAATCTCAATTTTTCATATTTTCGTGATCCATATAATGATAAAATTGCAGAATGGCTGGAGGATTCATACAAAAAGAATGTTCAAGGGAATGGTAAGGTCATGCTTTCTTTGTTTTTAAATGATTGTGATAATGGTAAGTATGATATATTTTTGTTATTTTTTGATATACTACCATTCTTGTTACTAATATTTTATCTTGTTTCCATTGCAGGATTGAAGTTACTCCGATGGCTACATTGGAAGCATGACTTCACTTAGTATTTTTTATTTGTTTAGTAGTTAGAGTAGGTTTTCTTTTAGTTTTATTTCTCAGTTTTTCTGTTTGTAATAATGCAGTTATGAACACAAGTGGACACACCAAGAGAACCATAATATGAATGTTGTCAGGGAAGTCCACTCTAAATTTTTTTCTCTTTGCTTTTCATTGAATATTTATTTTCGAAAATGTAGTATCATCATGAAAATTTTAAATGGAAAGTAAAGAGATAAGTAAATTTGAACTATCAATTCAACCCTGACCTAACGTGCCACGAGTAGGACTACACTCATCTTAATGAGGTTTTTCTTATTTTTAGTCTCTTTTATTTTTAATAATAATGCTTGGTCAAAGTAAAATCTTATGCATCACTATCTTAAGAAAAGAACTTGCTCGCACATGATATTTTATATGATTTAGTTCTTCCTTTATTTTATAGTGAGATGATAGTGGATACAAAAACTCAAGTTTATCTTTGGCCAAAATCATTTCCTAAAAAGTTTTCTTTTGCTGTTTTGATTTTGTGTACTTCTGATTTTGAATCCCATTAATAAAATTTCATTTGGTTTGTTGTATGTTTTTGTTTTCTTTGATTATTTTGAATGAGTTTTCTTCTTATCTTTCTTTTTGAATCAATATATTTCTTATCAAAGAACTATTGTCGAAGGAAGCATTTATTTTAAGACTTGTGTTTTTCAAGCAAATTGAAATAGTTCAAAGTGGTCCTGGTATTAAGATATAGCTCAGACAATTGATTTTTAAGTCAATCGTCACTCTCATTTTGTCCTCAAATTATCTTTGCTAGAGTATTACACCAGAGATATGGTTTAAATCTTTGAGAATTACGATGATCTTTAAACTTTTTATGATGTCCATATTCTTAAGGAATCACTTTTAAGTGCTTCCCCATTTTCTAGATGATTTCTTAAAGGAAATCTAAAATATCTAAACCATGATAAAACTTCTAGTTTTGAAAGAAAATAAATAGCATGGTCAACTATTCACCTGTATTGCAATTAACCTCCAATATCACTCCGATCTCTTTGTCATCAAGAAATCTATAATTGTATTATTATTTAAAAGTGGCATAAGAGGGTTGAAAGAACTTATGTGTGGGAATTGTGTGTAAACCCGTCGAAGTACTGAACAGGCTTGCTGGCAGCAGGTAAATGTACACATGATACCAAGACAACTTCGTCAAGGTACTGAACATGCCTGCTGGCAACGAAGCAATGTCAGGTCGAGAGGTAGCAAGTATATGTTTTTGAATTAGCTTTTATGGAAGTATACATCATGTGGATATAGTTATTGGATGGGATTAACGCATTTTAATGGGTTAAATGACATCCCTGTCGAGGCTATGGATGTCTGCTGGCAGCAGTGGCTCTATCAACGGTATTGAAGTTATTTTATAAACATCGTGACTCTTTTATTAAGACATTATTTTAGGTCATAATATTGTGCAAAGAAAATTCTATTGTCTGGTTATAACATTGATCTTATCCTAATACTATATGGTCTCAGAGAGAATTTATTTCAGGGAGCTTAAATCCTTTTATAAGTCTTATTATTTTCTTCCTGAGATGAAATCTTACCAGATCAGAGATACCTGCTTCAACCAGTAAGTCGCCATTTGTTGGGCCCCAACAACTCCCCCTAATTTTTTACAAAATTTAAAGGGCCCCCATTAGAATCTTGATAATTATAATGAGCTACAAAATCAACCTTTTCAAATAGTTCCATACCTTGGCTTGCTTTGAGACAAACTTAAGACATTCACTATAGTATGATATATTCATTACAAGAGTATATGTAAAGAGTTAGAAATGAGCATAAAAATCTCAATTTAAACAAAACGTTAATTTTTATCAAATGTTTACTTTCGTTTAAATTATGATTATGTGTTCTTTCTTTTGATCATTAGCAAGTTTGACTATTTTAAATAATGGGTTCAATACTTCATCAAATAATATCTTGGTTGGTTTCTCATTTTCATGAAATCATTTGGTGATATTAATTAATTAAATTCTTTTTTCTTTTTGCATCTCATTTCAAAATAATAATAATAATAAAAGAATTATCTATCATTTGTTTGATTTTGTAAAAAACTAAAATTAATATTTTTTCTCCATTAACTTGAAGCTTCTAGATCATATTTGAAAACAAATTATAAACATCGTCTGTTTATAAGTTATAGTTAGTTTAAATTCATTTTTTATTTTTTTAGATTTTGTTTTATTCACAATTTTTAGGTTATTAACTTTTAGGTTATTAATTTAGGATTATTTTTGTTTCACATGTTTCTATTATCAAATATTTGATATGGATCTAATCATAGCTTGATTTTATTATCCAAATATGTTCAAGATGATTGATCCAAAAATAATTTTGGATTGCTACAAATAATTTTATGAGCAACAACATATATAATTTGGAAAGGCGTCAAGATCACACAAGCGATTTTGTAGAACTGATTGAAACCAAACCGTGAGGAATTAGAAGAAACGATTGAAAACCCAGAACCCAAATGGACCCATTTACTTTCCGCCTAGATATTTTCCCAAAAAAATGCACAATTTGGAAGATATTGATGTCTTTTTACGAGGCAAATTTCAGGTGGCGAAAATTAATAGTGACGCCCAGACTATTCTTTCATTGTATAAATATATGAGAAAGTTCAGAGCCATTGGATCCAAGGAATTGGAGAGGAGGATTTTTATCATTTATCTTTTTCATATTATATCTTTTGTAAAATTTTTATTTCTTTTCAAATGGAGTAATGGATGGCTGGAATCTTTGGGAGAATGGACGAATATTTTCAAAGAATAATATGGAATTCCAGGTTGCTTAATGCCTTTTGTCCTGTAAGTAAAATGGTTTTATTTTCATTATAATATATTCATATTCTTTGAATAATTGATTATGCATTGATTTAAATAGCTTTAGTCTTTTTTATCAACACATGGTTAATTATTGTCATTTATGTATTAATTTTTCAAATCTTTAAAGTCTATTATCCAAAAAAATTCTTCCAAGACTACAGAATGGACAAATGATTCAAAAAACATAATAAAATGACATATATGCATTTTGGATTTAGTCTTTTGTTTATAA
This sequence comes from Picea engelmannii, assembly GCA_009831015.1. NCBI lineage: Eukaryota > Viridiplantae > Streptophyta > Pinopsida > Pinales > Pinaceae > Picea > Picea engelmannii. The sequence continues at coordinate 174,531 of ML782100.1, read as the reverse complement.
TGTTGTTATTAATAATTTTTTTTTTTTTTTTAATCCTGTTACATGTGCAGGTCTGATATCTTTAGATTAAATGATCTGTGATGTGTAGGAGGTTTATATTATAAATACTATCTATCATTTGCTTAATCAAAATACAAATGTTGTGGTTATATCTTCAATTTAAATAATGGGATTTATCTTTGAATTTTAAATTGAATGATAAAATGCATAGATTTCTTCCAGATTTATCTTGTTGTAATCATGTATAATTATGAGATCATAGGTTTATGTTTGTGTTTCCTTTTCTGTCATTAAAACCTAAGCTACCAATACATGTTCTGAATTTATTTAGAACAGTCATAAGGTTCATTGTAGATTTCTCTCTTGGACATGGCAGTTGGATGTTCACCACTCATGTAGATGATTGAATACACCTCACTAATTCACTGACAGGATAACTTCTTTGTATTTTTTTGTCATTTATATATCATTAAAACTAGAATGTATGGTTTAGCTTTCACTATCCACATGTTCATGTTTCATTAACTATTTTTGCAAGATTCTTTAAATTTATAAAAGAAAAACAATAAATATTTCTATTTTCTTTTTTTATCTGTTTCCTAGAAGTAATCATTTTTCACATCGATTTTTGTAAGTTTCGATTAAAACTTGCATCTTGTAAATCATGTAAATAAATGAGACTTATATATCTTCTGCTTAAATACAACTACTATAGTTACATTTGAACATATGTACATATATGTAGTGTGTTTAGTAATTAATTAGTTATTTCTCTCTTTTATTCATTTCTTTTAGGATTCTTAGATTGGCTAACAGAGATATTAAACCCTTCAAAATGGGTTACACCAAACGGATTGGGTTATTTAGAAAACCCCAGAACGGACTCGCTCTTCCAGTTGATGGATGATCAATTTCCCCCATCAACAAGACTACAACTGGTTTCTCACCTTTTCAACTCGTATATGGGCTAGAAGCAGTCTTGCCTATCGAATGTCAGATCCCGTCCCTAAAATTGGCAGTACAATTATTGGCAGACACGTCTCCACTTGAAGAACAGTTAGGATACCTTGAGCATCTCAATGAGAAGTTTCATGATGCAGCCCTGGCCAACGAGGCTCACAAACATAAGGTCAAGTGTCAGTATGAAAGGTTCGTTCATCCTCAGATTTTCTCTGAAGGTGACCTTGTCCTAGTCTATGACCAAGATAAGGACCCCCTGAGGGTAGGAAAATTCAAACCCATGTGGTTCGGACCTTTCATCATAAAATAGGTTTTAAAAAATGGTGCTTATCTTCTGGTTGAATTTGAATGGGATGATTTGGTGGAGCCTAGAAATGGGCTCTACCTCAAGAAGTATTACTCATAGGCAGGTCACCATGGGTAACTTTTTGTAACATATGTATAGTATTTGTATTATTACTTTCTGGTTTCTTTTAGTGTTATGGGCATGTATTTGATGTTATCTTTCATCACTGTGGCAGATGTCATGTGATTCTGAGGTGTTCATTGGGTATGCAGACGGTCCTAGCTGGAACACTCGGAGGCTTGCCTCTGTGGCTTGGGTAATCTTTACACCTCAAGGTCAGTTATTATCTTCCGGAGGTATATGCTTAGGTGACACCACAAACAATATTGTTGAGTATAGTGCAGTTATTGAGTTGCTTTGTGACGCTTTGTCATTTGGTATCTCTCATCTCTAGGTCTATCTCGACACTCAGCTAGTTGTGTCTCAGTTAAACAGAGTATACCAGGTTCATGATCCGACTTTACACCGACGATTCCTTAGGGTACATCTCTTAGAATGAAACTTTGATTATATTACATATTTTCATGTTCCTAGGAGATTAAACCAAGTTATAGATACTCTAGCTAATCAAATTTTAGATGGGCATATTGCACACATATGAAATAACATTCACATAAACATGTAAATACATTTTTTTCACACATGATCCATACGACACAAAATACCTAAAAACCCATATATAATATCATAAAGTAACCAGAGTACACAGATGGATGCAAGTGCCTCAAAACTATGACCAATAACGAGTCACGGGGCTTATGCCCTCAAAACAAAAATATAGAAGTAGTGTTTGTGGCACGTGAAATCTCTAACTATGGTCAGGGCCTATGGGCCCTATTATAATGATCCATAGCATTGGCTAAATGCCGAAACAACCAGACCCACATCTGTGCGCCCCCACTACATGAGGTTGCATAGATGGTGGTAGGTCCTCAATCTCTACCATCGGGACCATGCAAGTGAGCATAGTAAATTTTCGCTCGACTTGTCTCAATACCCTCTCAGCATCCCCGGCTGGAAGATCTCCTGCTATTGTTGGGCCCCCTGTGGTGGATGGTGCGGCCCCTGGCTGAGGACGATGCATGTCCCTCGTATAGTCAGACAGTCGCACTGGTCCCACATCTTCACACAATGAACACATATCCATCAAATACTCTGGTATAACAACAACAAAAAATGATATATATAACAAAACAACAACAAAAAATTACATATGTTTAAACAAAAAAAAAATGATGGAGACTTACCCATCTCTCCTCGCTCCTCACCAGGAGGTATTGGTATATTAGGATCCCTCAAAAATCAATCCCTACATATGGGTAATCCTTGATAACTGGGATCTACTGCGATAACCAGGTGAAGAAATCATCATCGAAGGACTCATTAGTCCTCCCACCACCCTGTCGTGGCAGCAATACTGCCCATATACACATAGCAAGAAGAGAGGCATGATGTCCTTGTACCACTACTCGAGGACTAAAACTCAAAACTCTATCAAAAAAGAATGAGCAAAGAATGGTCCCGAACCCAAATTTCCTCTGTTTCCACAAGAAACAATCTTTCAACTGCCTCTTCATACACAGTAAATGTGGTACTCCAATCAATTATTTGTACATTTAAGCACTAGACTGCATAATTCATCTGTGCACAGGACACCTGATGTAGAGCCATAGAACCAGTGATTCACCCAATAAGAAACACTATCACCTGTAGCGATAAGTCAGTAATCTTTCTTATGGGCACCTGTGAGCTTGAGTGGTCTGTATCAGCCTCACAGTAAAGACCTATCAATTGCGCTATGTTATGCGGCCCCGAAGGAAAAGTCCAGAAGTTGACTGGTTCCCCTCTCCAGGAGTGGCCAATCAAAAAATAAATGTCCTCGGTCGTGGGCACCAATGACTACCCCTCTAACACGAATGCCTCTGTATCTGAATGCTAGTAGTCAACCAAAGCATTCAGTAGCCTAGGTTGTGCCCGCATAAAAGGAAATATGAAGAACTTGAATAACCCACATTGCATCAAGGAAACCATGGAATTGGGGTCTTCCCCAACCAACTCACTAATCTCTTCATGCTCTCTTTCTCTCCAGTCGACATACATCCTGCAAAACACCAAAGTTCAAGAGGGTTAACCCTTGTTTTTTGAGATTTTTTCATTCAAAAAGGGGGTCCATGTGGGCTGTAATAGTGACAATCATGTGTACACATGTACAGAGTTTACTCTGCTCGAATGTACATGTGGCATATCCTGAGATAGCCCACATGGACCTAGGGATGACCTTTTGAAGGTCGACGCTGCCCCAAAAAATGAAACCTGAAGAAAAAAGAAAGACTTAAAATACAAGATAAGAGAGTTTGTACTTACTTGGTCCAGACAGAAGTTCGTTTTGTCCACTGTAGCTCTTAGAATCACCACTTTTGATAAAGGTTTTTTTTTGTCTCTAGAGTCAATTTCCAAATCAACAATGATGATAATGCGCTGCCAACTTCTATTTATAGACTTTTTGGCCTTTTTTTCACTTTTTTGGCCTCCCTTGTCATTTTCTTTATACCAAAAACCATTTAGAGTGATTCAAGAGTTTCATGGGAGCGATATGATTAGGTAGAAAGACACTTTTTTAGAGTTTTGGGTATTTTTCGATGGTTTGGGGAAAAAAAAATCTGAGGATCAACTTGAGCATGTAGGTTAGGTTTCTACCCTGACTTTTGTACCTCGTTGTCTTTTTACTTTGTCATAGGATCAATCCCATTAGGTTGCGACATGGAACCATCATAGCTGCTTTAGAAGTGTCACGACTTGCTGGTAGAGCTTACCGGAACATGGATTCCCTAGGTAGATCCTGGCTACATTATGGTATCCATGTTGTCTCTAATCATTGTAGGCTCGGGAGTCCTTGTTGTTTTTCCTGATTGAGAGTTTAAGCCTCATTGCATGATTCCTTTTGACTCTTGACCTCACCCTCAGGACTCCCAAAATATATAACGGGTCTTCTTTTAATCCCTTTTCAGACCCTCTAAACATGAAAAGATTGTCGAGCAATCTTGTGGCCTTTCACGCTCATTAAACTGAAATTTGAAGTCACGTCTTTCCGACGGTAGTTTACCCCTTTTTCAGTCTGGACGGTCAATTGTATGAAAAAAGATATACTCTATGGAACTTCAGTTCTCTAGAAGAATACCCTCAGGTATAATTTTACCCCTTTATCGGGCCTGAGGGACTAAACTTACGAAAAAGGAACCCCCTTGGAGTCCATAGTTAAGCTTTTTTCAAATTCCCTAAAATTGAAAATATCGTCAAGTGACCTTATTCTTTCACACTCATTAAACTGGTCCAGAAGAACCTTCCTGACAGATTCCATAGTTAAGAGTTTTTTAGACTCCTTAAAAATGAAAAAATGGTCGAGTGATCTTGTCCTTATCACACTCATTAAAATGGTTTTGAATAGACGTCTTGTCGGTGCTAGTTTACCCCTTTTTCAAACCGAATAGACTAACTTAGAAAAAGGTACCCCAATGGAGTCTCCTTTTACATTTTTTCAGACTCTCTAAATATGAAAAACCATTGAGCTTACCTTCTCTGGGCTTGTTAAACTTACTGTTATAACCTATAATTCATAGTATCATCTGGTGACTGGAATTTTTTCACTCTGGGTGTATATTGTCTTGCAAATAATATTTCATCTCTGTAAATTATTTTCAAGGAAAAGAAAAGAAAATTCATGGTTGTTGACACTGAGTGATTTTTCCTAACCCATGGAAACAAAAGCAAGGGAAGTAGTGCACAAAATCCACATAATGCACTTATCCTAAGTTTTGGAGAAAATATGACTTTGTGCTCATAGAGTGAAGACAGTGCATAAATGAACAGTTGAGAGGTTGGCACTAAGATCTACGGTTCACAATCTTTTCCGGACTCCCCCCCCGCGAGGACCATTCTACCCTTAACGACAGGGGGGGTCTGAAATCAGGTATAAAGAAGGTGTGCATCTGAATAGCTGAGAGGTCAGTGCATAGATCTACAGTTGATATTGAATTCTAGACCCCCCCGACCATTATGCCTTTAATATTGGGGGGGGTCCAGAATGAGGAGGCTTTCCCGGCGGACCCTGTCCCAACATGTCACCCATCCATTGCTTCAGGCCTCCTCCACTCCATGCTACATCCTTCATCCATGTTGTGCCTGTCAGTTCCTCACCTTCATTCCTTCACCCCTTCGCCAATCTTACCCCTCCATGAATAAACAGACTCAGGATAAAAACACTAGGTTAATAGTTATGATTAAGCCTGTTAATAATAAATTAATTATTAATTAATTAATAATTGAGTTAGCGTGTTAGTAATTAATCAATTGTTAATTACTTAAATTAATAATTAGGTTAGAGTTGGATTAAATAAAAAACAAATCAAATATAATAAAAAATATAAACAAAACATAATAAAATACAAACAAAATAAAAAACATATAAATAAACAATTAAAACAAAAACGTATAAAAGCATATAACAAAAATAAAACAATAAAAAATAAAAACAATAATAAAAAATATTAAAAAGCAAAAGTTAAAAACATAAAAAACTAAAAAACATGTTATCCTAAGTCTACCCACCCAAATCTCCCGTACACTCTCATTCACATCAAACAAATAAATCGATGGTTGTTAAACTTTTTGGACCCCCGCTCACCCTCCGATGTTTAACGAGAGGGGGGGGTCCAGAATGGTTGTTTTCCATTACCACCCCCCGGATAGGTGTCGCCTTCACATGTCAGTGGACCCCCCCCAAAATGAAAAACCTCTTACCACCTCAGGGGGGGGTCCATAATACCACCCATCCCCAAAAAAACCACTTTTCTCATTTTTCGCCCATTTTTACCTGTTCATCATGCCATCTTACGAAGTCGATTCCATGCGAAAGAAAATGAATTTTAAGAAACCGAGAGAGATTTTTTCCGTAACGGGATGTAGAACAAAAACCTCTCTCATTTTTTGCACAGGTGACATGACCAGGGAGAATCGAAGCTGTCTTTCAGCCTCTTTTTTCGGATTTTCGGTTTTTCTGTTACAGTTGTTGTAGGAAAATCTTCCCGCGGACAGGTAGATTGTGTCAAAGAGCTAGACCCTAAACTCTAAGACAGAAAGTGATTAACGTGGACACTGACTTCCTTTCAGATCTATACAAACTAATGCATGGGGAGGAAGGAGAACATAAGTACCTTTTTATCGATGTTTGTCCCTGCACGCTTCGAGTCGAGCTCCAAACTCTCGCTCCTCAATGAGTCCTATAGACAAACAAAGTACGACTACTTCCTACTCTATAAATATTAGTCTGAAATACATCTATCTACTAAAGAGACAAATTCATGTGAGATTGAACTTGAATTGGAAAGAAAGAGGCCAAGCAAATTATATTAATGAGGACAAAACATTGCTTACAACCATAGATGAATTGCAGTAGCTCTGCCAAGTCCTCCTTTTCTACCCCTTGCTCAAAAGATCCACAATCCGACTGATGACAACTTCACTGATTTCTCCCTATGAGATCATAGGTCTCTTGCTTCCAAAATATCTATGTTCCAGCACCACTTATGAGATCATAAGTTTTGTGTGATTCTCCTTTTCCAGTCCCCTTTCACCATGAGAAAGCTTGCTTATATAGCCTTGGAGAGGCTAAACAACTTGATATATCCTTGGGGAAGGCGAGTATTTTCCTCCTTCAGTTGAGGATCTTCCCTGAGATCATGGCTGGACTAGGGATTCGAATCCAACTGCCTTCCAAGAATGAAAAGATCCTTCCCCCATTTGTCTCAACAACTTAACAACTGCCCAGAATAGGTAGTGCTCCCTCAAAAGGACCATTAGAGCATTGTAGCGCTCCCTAGTAGGCTTTAGGGGGGCGCCAGCGCTTTTGAAATCCATAGCGCTCCCTCAAAAGGGCCAGAGGAGCTTTATAACACTCCCAGATAGTGTAAGGTGGAGCGTCGACGCTCCCAGAAGAGGTATAGGGGAGAGCTCTCCTCCAAAACTTAGTTTTTTTAGTGTTTTCAGATGGAAAAAGGTTTGCAAGCCTGCTGACTCATTTCTCCTCTTCCAAATCAAATGTTTGAGGTGTTTCAAGTGTCTTTCTCATGTCGTTATAGGCACGACATATGAATCATGGAAGTATGCTTCCTTGACACTTGCAACACATGTGAGAAACATGCGACACTTGTGACCTTGTGAGAAAAATGTGACACTTGTGACCTTTGTAATGATGACACGTGTGACACTATAAAAGTGAGTAATTTTGATGTGTAACATATTGCCCCCCAAAGTATGAAGTTAGGAGACAGGAACTGATAACTGAAATACTTTGTAGACATTCAAGAAAGGGTATAGACACAGAGAACCTGACAGAAGCTGCACACAAACATCCAACAAATATTATGACATGTTTCAAACCCAAGGCAGGCATACCTATGCTTGGGTGATAAAGACTTGCAAGATATGGCCGCCATAAAATACACTTTGGATCCATAATTGTATTGATAAAAATGTATATCCACTAAAAATACACTATGGATATATACTCTAATGACCTGAATTGATCGTAGCCACGAAGAATACATAGTGGATCTACAAGATGACAAGACATAGCCACGACCAATACAAAGTGGATCTATGTAACGGTATATATGTGTCATTGTTCAAGAGAAACTCCTTCGCAACCTGGGCAAAGCACATATCAATGTGATCACTCAACCCAGGGTCTTCTTACCGATCCCAATGTAGTACGAATCTAACCATGTGAATAGATGTCCTGATGTTAAACATGGAAAAAACCACTTAATTACCGGTCAATGATGTAAACCATTAAAAAGTGCAAGGGAGATCACCATTAATGTCAATGATTCCCAAGGTACTCCAGTACATTCCAACGAATGTGAATGGATGAGCTGAAGTCGAACATCCGTGGAATCATTCGATTAGTGGTCAATGACATAAACCTATTGTTGAATGTGAGGAGGCCTACCATTGAGGCATGCAGGTCCCAAAGTACTAACTAGTTTCTAAGCCTAATTCCAGGATAATGTACTGAGGTCGACAGGAATAAGCTCGTCAAAGGAGGGACTTGATGTATCCCCCATAAACAACACGAAAGGGACATAGAGATGTAATTGGTATATCAAATGGACATGGACTGACATGAGTTTTGAGACAAGATGTTTTGGATGGTTGACTCTCGAGGTGGATACTTCCCTTGAACACTGAGGCACAACAACAAAACATGACATGGACCAAAACTTGATGATGCAGTGGATGCTGTGACTTGCGTTGAGTGATCCAAAGGAGTGAAAGAAACTCAAAGGATTGGCTCAGTGCAGAGGTTCAGTGGATTATAATGCGTGCAAAAGACATAGTACCATGTTCAAGGGAGACTCTAAGAGTTACTTGGTAATGTTCTCAAAAAATGCTTGTCTTGCTTCTTTCAAATTTTCCCCCATCCAGATAGACGAGTACCTCTTTTTGATTTAATGATCTCAAGGAGGATAACACATGCTCTATAAAACTCACCTTCAGTAAGTCCCTCTTCCTTTGTTTAACGAACAGGAAGATGTAAGGGTTCGATCTCGTATGGGCCTGTCAATGTGTGCTTTAGCGAGTCCAAAGACATAAAACTCAAAGGTTTTTCAGGATTATAGAGTTTGAAAAAACACTTAAAAGATAACTCTCTCAGTTCCTTTTTCGTACAGTAGTCTAACGAGACCGAAAAAGAGATAAACTATCGCTCAAAAGATGCCCTTTCAAACCTTTTAATGAGAGTGAAAGGAAGCAAGATCACTCGACAATCTTTTTATATTTAGAGAGTCTGAAAAGGGTCTAAAGATGACTCCAGGGGGGTTCCTTTTTCATGTATCCATACAGGTCCAAAAAAGAGATAAAAGTCTACCTAGATGCATTCTCATGTATTTACGAGCACGATAAAGAACAAAGACTAAGCTCGGTACTCTGCCCCCAGCTTGAAAGCTAGTGACTTGACTCCAGAATGATCATCAAAGGTTGGAGACATGCCCCCCAAGCTTCAATTCATTCACCGACTTTGAGGTTGTCACCGATTTCTGTGCTAGATGGAGAAAAAGGATACAAGTGGATGAAATGAAGGTTCAAAAATGAGACCTCACAAAAGACTCGACTCGACATCTACGAGATCTGGCAAAAGACTCAACTTGAAGGGAGAGGTGATTGTTTCATTTTTTAACAATCTTGACATAGGAAAAGAACTATGCTCAAGGTTCCAGGTTTGATCCCCAGATTGTTGTTTCATTTTTTAATGAGCTTGCTATAGAGAAGAAAACTATGCTCACAGCCTCTGTTTCATTTTTTAACGAGATTTCCAAAGAGAAGAGAAACTATGCTCATGGTTCCAGGTTTGATCATGGCTTCCAAGAGGATAACACTATGGAAGGAGACCATTTCAAGGGACAAAACTCGGTCATGGATTCCAAGAGATCTTTGCTGGATGGAAGAGAATCACTCTAGAAGGAACACATGTCGAGGGTCATGGCAGGGGTAAGGAGATCAAGCTCCAATAACCCTACTGAAGAGATCACCATGTCAACTACCGGATCCAAATCGTCGGAAGTTGAGGTCATGGGAGACAACGCCACATAATTGACATGTGGTGGGGGCAATATTGTCTGCATATAAGAACCACTTAGGGAGGTAACCCAGTCAGGGTCGATGAATGAAAGTTGATCAATAGTCACAATTCTTCCATCATGAGGGAAATATATCACATGGAAAAGGGTGGATACAAGAGCTTTCATATCATAGACATAATCCCTCCCAAGGAGTAAAGAAAAATCCAAGGGGTCTCAGATTACCATGACATCGATAAAGACAGTTTTCCCTCCCAGAGTTACAAGAAATTGAGGAAGGATCCCTAAAGGTTGACTAGTTCTGTTGTTAAAAGATAACAAATTCTGTGTAACTGGTGCAAGCTGTGGACAACCCAAAGTGTACCAAGAAACATAAGACAAAATACTAATGGATGCACCTTCATCTATCAGCATTTGAGGAATGTCCTGACCACAAAGCTGTGTTGTAATCTGGAAAGGAATGTGGGAGGGAAGACAAGGTCCAGTTAGTGCACCCCAATCAAAAAGGATGGACTCATTACTTGAAGGGGGTTTCGCAGGAGAAGGGGGAATGCCCCCCGGTACGATAGAGTCTGTATTAATGAGAAAAACATGGGCAGTATCAGGTTTACTCTCTAGAAGGAGAGCAGGATCGACCGTTGATTGGATTGAATCAACCAATGGTGGACTTGGATAGACCACTTTAGCACTCTTCAGAGGAAGAGTGGGACTGACCGAGGAAGGGACTGAATCAACCAATTTGATGTCACTCTCTAACGGGAGAGTGGGATCGCCTGAGGATGAAGACAGATCGACCACTTTGGTGTCACTCTTTTGATGAAGAGCAGGGCTGATCGATGACAGAACTGGATCAGCTACTTAGGTTTGTGGTTCAATCGAGGAGGAAACTAGGTTGACCACCTGATCAACCGGACTAACCGGGGATGGAACCGGATTGAAAATTCCATCAACCAATGATGGGTCGGAGGAAAGTTTACGATAACCTTTTGGAAGTTGAATTTTTTCCAAAAGAGAAGAAGCCTCGTCCATGTGAGGACAAAGGTGACAGTAATGATTACCTTTACATAACATGCAAGGGAACTTGACAGTTTTCTTCTTCTTACCAACCTAAGCATGACTAGCTGATGGGGTATCATCAACATGACCGACAGAGGTTGATGATGTGGAGGACCACATTTCTAAGACCTGGGTAAGACCGGGGCAATCCCTCAGAAAGTGGTCACCCTTACAAATACTGCAAGGGAATTTGGGTTTTGGATTCCTCCTTTTAATATTGTTGATCTCATCAACACTCCCAGTACTATTAACATTAACTGGTTTTCTAGAGCCAACATCTGATGTTGTTGGGGCCCTGGTCCTTTTCGAGCTCTTCTTCATCTTCTCTTTCCATTTCTTCTTCTTCTTATCAACCTGGCTACTTGCTTTAGAGCTTTCACTAGGCAAAGAAGGAGAAATGGAAGGAGACTTGATGGATGAAGAAGGTGAAAAGTCGACATGAGGTTGATGTGTGGGCGGTGTATTAACATCCAAAGTATTAGGTGTAGCTAAAACATTGGGAGGATTTGGGATCACTGGAGTGGGGAACAACCAAACTGGTCATCCAATAGTGAGTCCTGGAAGACTCAGTGTGGCAACATATGGGGGACGAAAGTTTCCAAACGAAGGAAAAGTATAGGGTTCCCCAGGAGAAGGGGTTCCTCCATTGGTACTCCCAGGATTCAGTGCCATTAACAATTACTCCACCTAAGGTCCACTAAGTAAAACAAAAAACACACGCTAAGGATATAAGAAGAAAACAATCAAACAAACCTTCCTATGATGAAACCACTAGTTGGTGATGAAATCCAACGTCGCGAGATCAAAATAGGAAGGGGCGGGGATAGAGCGGGTGGATCAGTTATGTTGGTGACCTTCTTAATGGACTTATTCCTTGGTGCAAGCTTCCACGTAGTAATTGTGGATTTACCCTCCAAGGAGCCCAAGTGAGTTTGACCAACGTCTGTTCCAGGTACAGTGAGACTTCCCTTCACCGTCACCTTGTGTGAGACCCTAAAGATTATGGCTACTAAGGTCACCAAATCGTAGTCAGCCCCTGGGCAGGTACAGTCGACTGTCCAATCGGAACATATGGGTAGGATAACAAGTCCGAAATCAGCTTGAAAGGCTTCCACTCAACATTGTGGGTATACCTTCCAGTGACCCCCAATATATGATCCGACCACTACAAACAGTTGGGCCACGGAGGGATAATCTCCGTAACTCACATGAATACAACCTCGTGCGTAACCCCTGTGTGAGAGGGGGATCCCAAGCAGACTTATACGACAATTGGATTTAACTCTCCCTACTGCAATATACTAATTGTGTCTGATAGCTTTGGAAAGTTATCCTTTCAACCTATTCCAAATCCCTACACCTTAAACTAATGTAGGTTTGCTAAAAAAGATGTAAAAATTATGATAAATTTTAGTTAGGTGTTGATTTTAATGGTTGTTGTTTACTCAGAGGGTGTACGAAAGTGAAACTGATGGAATGATGAATCAATTCCCAAGAATATGCATGAAATATGATAAGCAATCATTTCTTTTCAATGAATACCTATTTAAGGGAAAGAGGAAGAGTCATTTTCACTATCAAACACTTGATAAGGAATGCCCTCAATCAATTTTGTTCTCAATCAAATCCAATATGATGCTACAACATTTCAGAAATGCAAACTAATATGAAAACTAATCATTAAGATGTAATTTTGTCATTTGTATGAGAATGATAATCAATTCAATGCAAAATTTCTCTTGCCAACTACCCTTTCAGATCAAGGAGATTTAGACAAGAAAACACATATTTCACACAATCAACACACCCTTTTGCAATCAAACGAGAGAAAGAAAACCAAAAATGCAAAAGGAAGAGGAAACAGATTGGATAAGTTGACCTCAAAGAACCAAATGAGAAGAGTCACAGACTTCAAATGTCCTTCACTAGAGTTCCTGCTCGGTCAGATAGGAGAGAAGAAAGAAAGGGATGAATTTCAAGCTCTCAACAGAAAAAACTCAAAAAGAATGAAGAAGGGCATAAAATCTGAGAAAAATATGTTTACTTCTCAAGATGAAGCATGTCAAAGGTGAAAGGAAGAATGATTGAATCACAAAACAACTCAACAAGTCAAAAAACAGGGTTTTGAACCTCAAACATGCAATTTTTGAAGAGTTTTTGGGAAAAATAGAGTTGGTGCTCTAGTATAAAGGCCACCAGAGTGTTATAAAGCTCTGTCCAGTAGCTTAAGGGAGAATTGGTGCTCTTCTAACAAGGCAGGGGAGCGTTGGGCTCAAAAAACTCACAAAAAGGTCCAAAAACTCAAAATTTTGATCAAATTTTGACAGGTAAGCTGAGTGTGATGGGATAAAGAGTCAACCAGCAAGTGCAATCAGATAAATGGGGTGAACAAGGTCTAATAAAACAAAAGGTAATACAAGGCCTATGAGGAAAGACAAAACCAAACACTCCCCAGTATGGTCGCCAGTTTCTGTTGTAGGAAAATCTTCCTGTGGACAGGTAGATTGCCTCAAGGAGATAGACCCTAAACTCTAAGACAGAAAGTGCTTAATGTGGACACTGACTTCCTTTCATATCTATACAAACTAATGCATGAGGAGGAAGGAGAACAAAAGAACCTTTTTATCGATGTTTGTCCCTGCACACTCCGAGTCGATATCCAAACTCTCGCTCCTCAATGAGTCTTGTAGACAAACAAAGTATGACTACTTCCTACTCTATAAAGATTAGTCTGAAATAGGTCTATCTACTAAAGACCAATTCATGTGAGATTGAACATGAATTAGAAAGAAACAGGCTAAGCAAATTATTATAATGAGGACAAAACATTTCTTACATCCATAGATGAATTGCAGTAGCTCTGCTAAGTCCTCCTTGTCTACCCCTTGCTCAAAAGATCCACGATCCGACTGATGATAGCTCCACTGATTGCTCCCTATGAGATCATAGGTCTCTTGCTTCCAAAATATCTCTGTTCCAACACCACTTATGAGATCATAAGTTTGTTGTGATTCTCCTTTTCTAGTTCCCTTTCACCATGAGAAAGCTTGCTTATATAGCCTTGGAGAGGCTAAACAACTTGAGATATCCTTGGGGAAGGTGAGGATTTTCCTCCTTCAGTTGAGGATCTTCCCTGAGATCATGGCTGGACTAGGGATTTGAATCCAACTTCCTTCCAAGAATGAAAATATCCTTCCCCCATTCGTCTCAACAACTTAACAACTGCCCAGAATAGGTAGTGCTCCCTCAAAAGGACCATCAGATCATTGTAGCGCTCCCTAGTAGGCTTTAGGGCAGTGCCAACACTTTCAAAATCCATAGCGCTCCCTCAAAAGGGCTAGAGGAGCTTTATAATGCTCCCAGATAGTGTAAGGGGGAGCGTCGATGCTCCCAGAAGAGGTATAGGGGAGTGCTCTCCTCCAAAACTCAGTTTTTTGAGTGTTTTCAGATGGCAATAGGTTTGCAAGCCTGCTGACTCATTTCTCCTCTTCCAAATCAAATTTTTGAGGTGTTTCAAGTGTCTTTCTCATGTTGTTATAGGCACGACATAGGCATCATGGAAGTATGCTTCCCTGACACTTGTGACACTTGTGAGCAACATGTGACACTTGCGACCTTGTGAGAAAAATGCGACACTTGCGACCTTTGTAATGACGACACTTGTGACACTATCAAAGTGAGTAATTTCGATGTGTAACAACAGTCTCGATCTTCCAGGAGATGTTATAGCCAGATGGAGGCGAATTTGGTGAAACCGAAGGTTTTTTTTGTCCATAACATGCCCATCTACAATAACCTCCTTCATTTTTTGCTCAAGTGTTAGCATTGAATAGAAACAGATGTCTGTTCGGACCCCTTTTTTGCAAAAATTAGGCCCATCTTTCATGGTGGACAGTTCCAAATTTTGGGGATTTGTGTCTATTTTTGGTCGAGGCGATTAAAGATGACTCACACAAATTGTTGGGGGATCTCCCCTATTTATTCAGAGATTATTTTTAATGTAAAGGTTGCTGATTCTTGCACCCAGAAGGTTATTCTCTGTAACATTTTTCTGATTCACCAGGAATACAAAGGGACTTTTTCACAGGATTCTTGTATGTCGACGATTGGTGAAGTTTGTCTTTCTTCATTGAATGTGATTCTAATTAGTCTTCATTATGTTTTCTCTCTTTCTAATTTTCAAAAGGATATTTAACGGATAATTTATCCCTGATACTCTGTGTAGTGCTTTTGAGAATCTTAATGTTTTCCTCTGATATTACAATGAAGAAATTCTTGAATGTTTTTTTGTTGTAGTTGATTATCTCGTCTGTTTATTCTCTACATCATTTTATTTCTAAAGGATCCATTGCCTGCATTACCTTTCCCTATGGAAATACCTTATATACCTATGTTCAATTTCAAACTTGTCATAGACCCCATAGCCCAATAGTTTTCTTTTGTTGTCTCAACCAGAAAACCCCAAGAACATAACCCTATTCTACATAGCTAGCCTAATATCCTCTTCCAACAAAGTTGTATCAGATAGAGAGATCTCTCTCTAACTCTTGGAGGGCTAGATCCAAGACTCGAAGTGGTTTTGATGTTGCCTCTGCGACTGCCTCCGCAGCCTTGGGCAAATTACAGAGTGCTAACTGAATGGTGACTCCATTGAGGACTTCCCCAATAATATACTTCAAAGCTCCAATTCTGATCACTGATGGTGGACCAGACACAAGAAGGTTGAGATCATTCACCTGGCAACTCCAATCAGATCTAGACAGTGCCAACTCAAATACTCCACTAGAGGAAGAACCTAAAGCATGGCCAAGCAGCCTAGAAAGACCAGGTACTCAAGCTCAAATTGTATTCATGATATTATTGGTTTCATCTGCAATTACTTTCTCTCTTATCGTGATCTTGGTCTAAAGTATATTGTTGAAATTCAAGATGATCATTTTCAACCTGAAGAGCCTTAAGAGACTAAACCCCAAATTGTAGATTATGTACATACTCATACACCTGTGCACATCCCATATGCACCTATAGAAGTCTTAGTGAGACATAAGCCTCCTACTTTATCTCTTATTCTTGCTAAAACTCTTGATGGTTGTAAACCTCTTGCTTCACCTTATGTACTTGCCAAAATCCTAGATAGATACAAGACCCTAGATTTGCCTCCTATCCTCCATGACCTCCCTGCAAATTACACCAATAATCTGCCCAGGTTTGATGGAGAGAATACCAATATTACTGCTAAAAAGAATATCCAAAATATTGAGGATTTTCTTGACCTCTTTGAGGTAGAAGATGATGATGTCTGCATTAGAATGTTTTCCCTATCATTGGAAGGTAGAGTCAAGAATTGGTTTAAAAATCTCCCATTTGCAAGCATTAATAATTTCCATCAGTTTGTGCAAGTTTTCCTAGATAGATGGGTGGTCATGGGAAATGTTTTCCTCATCCTAGAAGAGTATGATCACTTGAAAAGAAAGCCAGGGGAAACAATACAATAGTTTTCAGCAAGTTTCAATAAGGTATATCATGCAATGCCTGTTGATATAAGGCCACCCCTAGGATCAGCTCACTTGCATTTCCCAGATGCCTTTGATCCTGAGATGGCATTCCAATTAAGAGAAAGGAACACTGCAAGCCTTGAAGAAATACAGAACATTGCAGTTGATGTGGATTCCAACTTGTTGATCAAAAGGTCAAAGGTAAAGAACAAAGAAAAGGAGCAGCTAAAGTTATCAGAAGCTAAACTGGACATTTTGGCTAGTGCCATGGAAGAGATGATGTAGAGGATCAACAGGAATGATGAGCTTGTTGTCCAAAGACATCATGTTCCATTGACGCTCGTTGTTCCCAAACATTTTGTTGTTCATCATTGGTACCATGGTTTGGATAATGATTCTTTCATGTATTCAATTCACAACACAGTCAAAGATGAAGCTCCATCTCAACTTGCAAAGAAACAACCAGCTAATATGATGTGCATGTTTGATGGCATTCCCTACTTGGATAATCTACCCAAGTATGATCAATATGATGATGATCATGAGGCTGAAATATATGTGGAGTGCTCAAAGAAATCAGCCACATATGAATGGTAGGAAAAAGATCATTTACAGTTCAGATATGACAATCATCCCTTGCACAATAGTCATGATAGCGATGAAGAAAAGGAAGAAAATTTTAGAGTAAGGGAAAAATCTTTGCCCTTATGTTTCTCTTCTTTTCAATTTTTGAGAGGAAATTGTAAACAAGTTGTCAATGGTAAAGAGGGAGAATGTTCTGATCAACTAGGGGAAGATGCTAGTTCTGATGTGGAGGCTGTTCTAAACCCAGAATTGCAGCACTTTACCTACTCTGATTTTCAAATTCCAAATGAAAGCTTAAAGCCTGAGACAAATTGTGAATTAATCCAAAAAAAACTTTGTACCATTGTGCTTCAATTCATTTCAAATTTTGAAGGAGACTCTTGAACAAGTGTTGAAGGATGAATACATAAAAAGTCAAGAAATTTCATTTGAATCAATGCAATAGTCTTATCAGTCTTTTCAAGATCCAATAGTTGATCAGTTGGATGACCTGTATGGTCAAAATCATTCTTCATTCACCAGTCATGAGATGAAAAGTTGTTATGATATTGACATGATCAGGCAGTCAGCTACAGGGGTGTGTTTAGTAGAAGCATCATTTCAAAACCCATAAGAAAAGTTGCAGCCATGTCAGGAAATGCATGAGGATGAAAATAACATAGATACAGTGCCAGAGCATGTTGCTCACTTGGCAGAATCCAAAAATCAAGGAACATGTCATTTCTACCTTGATCCTATAGCTACCTATATGGAGAATTTTTTCACTGTAGAGCCTCAATCTGTCTCTGGAATTACTTTTGTTCTTCAATATTGTCGAGGTCTCTATGGTAAATATCAATCATGTTTTCAGCAGTGGCCATTACACTTTGCATTTTTGAATCTATGGGCAAAGGGTCAGGCTGCCTTTTTTATTGTGCAAACAATCAGCCAAGCAGTCCACTGGTCTCAGCAACTACTTGATTGGATACATTGGCATTATTGTATCATTTAGAATGATGACATTGTCATTAGCATAGGGTAGGTAGGAGGGTGTGAATAAGCTCAACATTCTGAGCATCTCTTTTTCAGTAGTGTTTATTTTAATTTGGTTTCATTTGCAAGGTCAAAAAAGGTATAGGCTGCAGAATAAGATTTTGGGATCAGCACAATGCATAAAGCACCGGTCTACATGTTCATAAGTCCGTGGTTCTTGACACCTCCCAAAAGAGATGCCATCCCCAGGTGGAGCCACTGTTATAACCCTATAATTCATAGTATCATCTGGTGACTGGAAATTTTTCACTCTGGGTGTATATTGGCTTGCAAATAATATTTCATCTCTGTAAATTATTTTCAAGGAAAAGAAAAGAAAATTCATGGTTGTTGACGCTGAGTGGTTTTTCCTAACCCATGGAGACAAAAGAAAGGGAAGCAGTGCACAAAATCCACATAATGGACTTATCCTAAGTTTTGGAGAAAATATGACTTTGCACTCACAGAGTAAAGACAGTGCATAAATGAGCAGTTGAGAGGTTGGTGCTGAGATCTACAGTTCACAAGCTTTTTCGAACCCCCCCCGACTGTTCTACCTTTAACTACAAGGGGGGGGGGGGGTCCAGAATCAGGTATAAAGAAGGCACAGATATGAATGGCTAAGAGGTCATCACATAGATCTACGATTGATATTGAATTTCAGACCCCCCCCCCCCCTCGACCATTCTTCCTTTAACGGTGGGGGGGCGGGGTCCGGAATGAGGCAGTTTTTCTGGTGGGCCCTGTCCCAACGTGTCACCCATCCATTGCTTCAGGCCTCCTCCACTCCATGCTACATCCTTCATCCATGTTGCGCATGTCAGTTCCTCACGCTTCATTCCTTCACCCCTTCGCCAATCTTACCCCCCCCATGAATAAATAGACTCTGGATCAAAACATTAGGTTAATAGTTATGATTAAACCTGTTAATAATAAATTAATTATTAATTAATTAATAATTGAGTTAGCGTGTTAGTAACTAATCAATTGTTAATTACTTAAATTAATAATTAGGTTAGATTTGGATTAAATAAAACACAAATCAAATATAATAAAAAATATAAACAAAGCATAATAAAATACAAACAAAATAAAAAACATATATTAACAAAACATATAAATAAACAATTAAAACAAAAACCAAACAAAAACATATAAAAGCATATAACAAAAATAAAACAATAAAACAATAAAAACAATAATAAAAAATATTAAAAATCAAAAGTTAAAAACATAAAAAAACTAAAAAACATGTTATCCTAAGTCTACCCACCCAAACCTCATGTACACTCTCATTCGCATCAAACAAATAATTCGACGGTTGTTAAACTTTTCGGACCCCCCCTCACCATCCGATGTTTAACGAGAGGGGGGGGGTCCGGAATGGTTGTTTTCCATTACCATCCCACAGACAGGTGTCTCCCTCACATGCGAGTGGACCCCCCACCCCTCCCCCAAAACCGCTTACCACCTCAGGGGGGGTCCGAAATACCACCCATCCCCCAAAAAATTGTTTTTCTCATTTTTCACCCATTTTTTCCTGTTCAGCATGCCATCTTTTGAAGCCAATTCCGGGCAAAAGAAAATGAATTTTAAGAAACGGAGAGATTTTATTTTCCGTAATGGGATGAAGAACAAAAAATTCTCATAGTTTTTGCACAGGTGCCATGAGCAAGGAGAATCGAAGCTATCTTTCAGCCTCTTTTTTCGGATTTTTGGTTTTTCTGTTACAGTCCCGATATTCCAGGAGCTGTTACGGCCAGCTGGAGGCTAATTTGGCGAAACCGAAGGATTTTTTTGTCCAAAACATGCCAATATACAATAACCTCCTTCAATTTTTGCCCAGGTGTCAGCGTTAAAGAGAAGCAGATGTCTGTTAGGACCCCTTTTTTGTAGAAATTAGGCTCGTCTTTCATGGCGGACAATTCCAGATTTTGGGGGATTTGTGGCTATTTTTTGCCAAGGCAGTTAAAACTGACTCACAAAAAATGTTGGGGGATCTCCCCTATTTATTCATAGATGATTTTTAATGTAAAGGTTGTTGATTCTTCCACCCAGAAGGCTATTCTCTATAACATTTTTCTGATTCACCAGGAATACAAAGGGACTTTTTCACAGGATTCATGTATGTCGACGATTGGTGAAGTTTGTATTTCTTCATTGAATGTGATTCTAATCAGTATTCATTATGTTTTCTCTCTTAATAATTTTCAAAAGGATATTTAACGTAGAATTTATCCCTAAGACTCTGTGCAATGCTTTTGAGAATCTTAATGTTTTCCTCTTATACTACAATGAAGAAATTCTTGAATGCTTTTTTGTTGTAGTTGATTATCTCATCTGTTTCTTCTCTACATCATTTTATTTCTAAAGGATGCAACGCCTTCATTACCTTTCCCTATGTAAATACCTTATAGACCTATGTTCAATTTCAAACTTGTCACAGACCCCATAGCCCAATGGTCTTCTTTTGTTGTCTCAGCCAGAAAACCCCAAGAACATAACCCTATTTTGCATAGCTAGCCTAATATCCTCTTTCAACAAAGTTATATCAGACAAAGAGATCCCTCTCTGAGTCTTGGAGGGATGGATCCAAGACTCGAAGTGGTTTTTATGTTGCCTCTGTGACTGCCTCCGCAGCCTTGGGAAAATTACAGAGTGCTAACACTTACATCGAAGGATGTTACCATTGTGTGTTTCGTTAATCACATTTGCATACCAGCATCTTTGGCCTAATGTTGGCTTCATTTTTCTATCAAACTGAACCACTTGAAGCATGCCTTATACACAAGCCCTATAGAATTTTTCCTCTACATCTTGACACCTTTGGCCCTTGGAGGATTTTTCCCGAGTGTCCTTTTCTTACATATGTCTCTTTGCCCTGAACATCCTTGTGTTCCATGCACTTGGAACTAGTATGTTTTCTACACTTGATTCTCCATTATAACGTAACATTCTTTTATTCTTTTTCCAAAATTATTGAAAAAGACCAAAAAAGGAAAAATCAAATATACCCCAAAAAGAGGAAGGGAAAAGTATTTTCTTTATTGGCAGCCTAATGAGTCGCCCTTTGATAAATCACATCTATCCGTTTGTTCATCAAACCCTAGGATTTAATATGACCTTAGGAAGATTTTCTCGTTACATAGAGCTATGTCCTCCTCCATTTGGTTATTCTTCCGAACATATGGAGAGTTTGTGTTGCCTCCTTCCTCGTAAACTTATGTTAATGCCATGTTGCTTGAGTCTTATCATTTTTTGTGTTGTTGTCCAAGGGAATTTTGTCACCAAGCCTAAGTCAGCCCCTCTGCAGTTTGTCTCTTGCCCTCATACCTGACCATTCTAAATGTCCAATCAAGTCCTTGTTTGGAATCAATGAAGCCTTCAGTCTGATCATGAAGATAATCTAGTCCATGACCAACGAGTCGTTGAAGACCTCTGGGTAGTAAATTCGTACACCCATATTACACTCCTACCCGACTTTTGAACATTTTTTAAAGTTGTTTCTCGAGCTCTGAATATCTCATCTCCAGCCATTAGGTTGTATTAGCTTCTAGCAGATGGATACTCTATATGTATATATTTTTTATTTCGATATGTAGCTCCATTGTGTATCATTCACAGCTACACTTTATATAGTTATTTGACATGGATCTACAGTGTATTTGCTTGGTATCCATGATTCTATTTTATCCTGAGCATGGGTATGCCCACCTCGGTGAGACATTTTTTATTTTGGAGACAGTGCCTCCCAGTTCCTGGTCCCTGGGCTCACTTGTTTGGCACATCAGTAAAGATTGGTAATGTATTTCGGCCATCACTCTTTTGACCTCACACATTAGGGGGAATCTTTTATAACCCTTAATTTGCACCATACATGCTTACCTATCATCAAGCCATCCCAGATCCCTTATTTTCCAAAACACTGCTGAAAAACCCTTTAAAAAACCTCTTTTATAAGGGCCCACATTCCCTACTCCATTACTGCATGCATGTACATGCTAGCTAACCTAAAAAAACCTGTGTGTACCTACAAAAGCACAAAAAAAGGAAAGTTGTCGATGGAACACACAGCTTTGGGTGAGTTAACTAAAACTCCTGGCCATGCATGGCCAAGGGTTCATCCAAATACCTAACTTCTTCTATCCTATAAAAGAAGGGTTAGGGGTCCCATTTGGAGGAGAAGAATAATAGTAAAAAAACTCTACCCATTTGTACATTCCCATTTTCCCAACCTTTTATCCATCCTTGTGCAAAGAGAGATATAGAGCAAAGAAGTTGGAGGACATTTGAAGAGGAGCCCAGGATCAGGTTCATGGAGTGGTGGCTAGTCCCGACATTGTAAGTTGATTCATTAAATTTAATAATAAAGAAATTCTTTTCCCATCCCACTATATGAGTTCTTCATAGTTTAGTGAATATATGTTTGAATCTCTAACCCATTAATCTATAAAACAAATGCATGTAGAGTTTGTTTTTTTTTTTGTACGTAGGTCGGTCTTGAGAGGATAGTTGCTAACAAGAAATCAAGCATGAAGAAGGATCGACATAGAATGTCTGGAACAAGGTATGTTCATTTAACCATGTATGTTCTTAAAAGAAATGGGTTTTAGGTCTCGGACGACGGTAGAAAGTAGGATTTTTTTGATCTTATCTGCATGCATAATATAACCCTAAATGCTAGTCCATAGGGGGATTTCCCACCAAAACACTAGTATCACTGTTGTAGTTGGTAATATTAGTATCATATCTCTTTAGCATCTTTACACAAGGTTATTATGGAGGGGAAATTCTTCATGGTACCTAGAATTGACGTTGGCCAAACTCACTCGAACTCCTTGGAGGGTATACCCACGATTATGTGTGGGAGCGTGCACCAGGGTGTAAGTCTATTAAGCAGGTCATCAACGCAACTTTTCCACCCTATTTATCCCAGCCTCTTCTTATCTTGATTTCATGACATTGGATTTCATCACCAACTAGTGACTTCAAAATAAGAAGGTTTGTTTGCTTGGTTTTATTTTCTAGATTTTATTAGTTTGTGTTGTTTGTTCTCTCTAGTTGGCCATAGATTTGTTTCATTATTTACTTGGTTGAACCAACATCGGCCTTCGTCGTTCATGTAGGATATAAGGGATACCCCCAGAAGATCAGGAAGGATACCTCCATTTTCTTTCTAATTCACCAGAAGGCTCTCCCGAGGGAGTAGTCAACAACGAAGTAGATTCTGAAGTTGGAAGCACACAACCTTTAGAAGGGTTTCGAATTGTTTCAGATTCCTTAGAGGCATTTTGACTTCCCTCAAACCCGTCATTGAGTATTAGGTGAGATCCGCATTTTCTTCGGATGAAATCGCCAGGAGAAATTGTTGTTGTTGAGAATACTGAAGTACCTACTAGACCTAATGCAAGATTTGGAGTAGAGGATCTACTTTTTCATAGTGAATCATTTAGGACCCTGACTCACACTATCATAACTTATAATCCTAGTTTTGTCCCTTTGATAGTATGTAATATTTACAGCAACCTAGGAGCGAGTCCTGATCAACCTATGGCATCGCAAATGACTAATACGTTTGTTACCTATACGATACCTTTATACAATTTTATTGGTAGCACCAATAGTGTCACTGCCATTCTAGACCAATTGTTGGTTGTTTCTCACTCGATTCTTCCTCTCCATATGGCCCATTCTATTATGGTCCCACAAGATACCATGGTTTCTACCGAAAATGTGTTTATCACTCAAACTTGTATAGGAACACCACTTCTTCCTAGACCCAATCCATCACTTCCCCCTGGGTATAAATATTTGAATACATCCATTTCCATCCCTACCCAGGATCCATCCGGAGGTTATGGAATTTGTGTTCCTCCTAGGTATAATATTCTGAGTCAGTTTATTCCTACACCTGCCCAGGTTCTCTCTAGAGGGCCTTATGTTCCTCCTCCACCTTTGTTAGGAGGGTCTAATTGTCTTGTCCCTAGTGGCTCAAATCCATTTGGAGGCATCGGTCTTTCTATCACTTATTTTTTTCATATTCTTATCGGAGGTCAACCTCAATTTGGGGGAAAAACTCAATTTGGGGGGAAACCTCCGATTGGGGGACAACCTCAACTTGGTGGGAAACCTCAAGTTGGGGGCCATAACCCAGTTTATGGACAAAACATACTTGTGTTACAATCTCAACCTTGGAATCTTCCTTTCCAAGGAAATCTACAACCATATGGGGGGGAACATCCTCAATTCAATTCTTTTGTAACCCCTAACCTCAGTCAACCGTATCCAGGTTCTTTGAACCCCACTTGGGGTCATAACTTTAAATCTAATGTTCCTTTTCAAGGAAACATACCTAATCAACCCAACCCTTCAGGATATCTACCTCAAAATCATCCACAACCGAATATGTCGGGACTATCTAATTATCTGCAAACTACTTATGGTCCTACTGGTATACCTATGAGGCTTCCTCCTCAGAACTACTAGCTTCCTCAAGTGAACCGACAATTTCCTTTTCTGGCCACTTTGTATTTACTGGATTTGTCTAGGATTTTGAATGATCCTATTCTGCATTATCCTTATTGGCCCATCATACCAGCCAAACTACCATCCTATATTCCTAAATTTGGCAGTCGAGCAGGAGAAGAACTGAATAATCATGTTATGACTTTTCATCTCTAGTGTTCATCCAACTCCTTGATGGATGAATCCATAAGATTATGAATTTTCCAACAAACTCTCATGGGTTCGACAGAAAAATGGTACATCAATTTACCATGAGTATTCTTTAATGACATTAATACCCTAGCCATGGCATTTTTAACACATTATTAGTTTCCAATTCGTTATGAAACGAGAACCAAAATTTTAAGTTCTTTCAAACAATCCTCGTACTCTCATATCTCTTATCACATCCATGAGTGGAGTAGGAGGAGGAATTTAATAAAATTTCCTCTCTCTGGTCAACTATTGGTTGAGTGGTTCACCAAATCACTCATTGGACCTATTTCTCGTGATGTTGCCATGCGTGGTGTTGTCACTGAAGAGCAAGTGATTAGTCTTGCTCAATATCTCGATATCATTTATTCAAAAACAAGAAAAATTTATAATTTGATCCCTGACACTCCTCGTCCTTCCACAAACCCTACCCCAACACCTTCAATAGCTTCTCATGTTGTTGATGGTGTTATTCACACCTTTCATGTAGAGACTTATTCTGCACATGCCAGTCACACCAATCCCAAATATACTACTTCGAATGTACAGAATGCTCCTACTCCTACTCCTTTTGTCGGTAAAACTGTCGAGGTCAATTCGGTTCAATCTACACCTGCAAGAAAAAATCAAAATAGAAAGAAAGTGAAGGGTAAGAATAAGGAGGACAAAAATAACAATCAACAATATGATAAACCAAAAATGCAACCCACTCATGAGAAAGATAAATGTAAGCCTCGTTATCGTTGTCTTATTTGTGGTGATGACCATTATACAAAATATTTTCCACGACGCACCGAGGTTACTAAGTTCCTCAAAGGAACTGGGAAGCCTTCTACACCTGTTGTCTTGTCACAACCATTTCCTTCTCAGCAGCATGCCCAACTAGTCATTCACGACCAAGGTTCTCCTTCTACCTCATATTATTTCCTTATGTGTACTAGTGACTCTAAAAAGAATGAAGTTGCAGTCACAACTCGAGCTAAATATTATTCTTCATCGAAAGAGAAATTTGATGATATACCACCTTTGTCGGTTCAACCTCCTCCCCCAACTTCACTTCCAAATGGTCCTCTTCATCTTGAAAGACTAGGTATTGATACATTTCTTCACCCTCCTCCCAAGGACATTGTTTGAAAGTCTACATTCAATCCTCACGCACGTGCTGCCCAAAACTATAGTATTGTAGAAGACCTTGTGCAAGCACCCTCTGCGATGTCATCTTTCAAAGTCCTTAAAAGTTTTCCTACTCAACGGAAGGCACTATTAAAGGCCATTGATGGAATTGACCCTACAGATACTAATTTGATAATCTTTCACTTGGAAGATCACATTCCACGACTTCCTCCTTAGTTAGTGTTTCAGATCCAATTTGTTGTCAAAAAAAAAGAATATCTATAGAACCATTATCGATGAAGGAGCCTCAACTTTCATTATGTTTGTTACGTGTTGGAATTTTATTGGCTATCCTTCCCTCACTAAGTCGCACAATACCCTTAAGGCTTTCAATGGTACAGGTTTTAAACCTTACGATGTTCTTCCCTCGTTGTCTATTATGTTAAAAGGTAAATCAGTCCATGTAGAGGTTAAGGTATTCAATGCACCTCTTGATTATAATATTCTACTTGGTCGTAGCTAGATTGACTCCATTTTTGCAGTTGTGTCTACCCTTTTCCATGTATTACAATTCCCGCACTAAGGAAAGGTCATTACTGTTGACCAAATGGCCTTCTTTAATTCTGATTCTTGTACTAGAAACATTCCTTTTATTTCAAAGACACCTCCTGGTTATGAGAATGTTAGTGTGGGTCTTTTAAAATATTCAACCTTGATGGGTACATTTCCAATCCCACTACCCAATATTCTTCCTCCTTTTATCGCTTCGATTAACATGATCTCAACCATTATTCATGAAACCCATGAATCATATGACCCATGGGTAGTACCTAGATCTGGTGACTACCTTCATTATGATGACACAATTCCTTTAAGTCTGGTCGAATATGCTTATCAATCTATTCAATCGACAATCCCCTCTCCTCCTTCTCTTTTTGATACATCTCTTGATCTGTTTGACGTGATATTTCCTATGGATGAGATGATCATGTCGGTCATGTATATGGAATATACTCAATGGGACGATGGACATCATCATTCTATCCTCTTCCTAGAATGTGATACCATAGAAATTTACCAAGGAATTTTGACTCTATCGACCGTTGTTGGTATTTCTTTTGTTCCTGAGTCAACACACGATGTTTTGTATGAAGTAAACTTGAGTAACATTTCACCTACCGTTCCTCTTGACATATCAATTAAACCCAAAGTCATGAAGAATGCTCATATCGAGACCTCATGTTCTACTGATGAGGTTCACACTCATAAATCCCTATTTCAATAATTTTGTGACATTTTTGCCTGGAGTTATGAACCTTTACATACCGGAAATTACCCTTTGGTTTCAAGAACAATGGTGTGACCTTTAAACATGTTATGTCCTATGCTTTTCATGATATTAAGAACATTGTGAAACCCTATCTTGACAATCTCCCAATGCATTCCATGCATCGTCGAGATCACCCGACACATTTAAGGGCCATTTTTGTATGCTATCGTTATTATCGCATACGTTTACGTTTAAACACACACAAATGTATTTTTTGTGTGGAATCCATATGACTTCTTGGTTTTATCGTGTTGATACATGGGATTCGAGTAGACCCATCGAAGGTTGAGGCTATTCTTAATCTACCTACTCCTCCCACACTACGCCAACTCTAAATTTTACAAGGGAAGGAAATTTGTTTGCATCGTTTAATCCCCAATTACGTTGAACTGACGAAAGGATTCACTCGGCTACTCAAGAAAGGTTACGAGTTTGTATGGGACGATACTACAAAGAAATATTTTGAGGCTTTGAAACTTCCCTTGACCCGTACTCCATTATTGTTTACCCCTGACTATAGCTGATATTACTTCCTCTAGTTAGTTGCTTCAGACTCTACCATTTCTATGGTATTAGTCTAAGAGGATGATTCACATGACGAACATGTGATATACTATTTGAGTCAGAATCTCATGACTACCAAAACCAAATACTTACATATGGTGGAGAAACTAGCCTTGGCAGTTGTTCAAGTTGTCCAACATTTTCATCATTATATCTTATTACGCAGAACCACTATTATTTTTTATTCCAACCCCATGCAACATATCCTTACTCGACAATTGCTAGGTGGAAAGTAATCCAAATGGAAAGGTATTCTCCAGGAGTTTGACTTCGAGTTTGAACATGCTAAGTCAAAGAAATATTTGGTTTTTTCCAAACTGATATGTGACCTTCCCTCTACTGAGACATAAAATGTGGCGAAGGATTCCTTTCCTAACGAATCCCTCTTTCTTATCAGTTCTGATGATGTGTGGTATAGAGATATTATCATCTATCTCTAGACTCAAAATTTCCAACCTGATCTATCTAGTACATATCGTCTTCTTATACGGTATCAAGCCTATCAATACATCATTCTTGGTGATACCCTTTACCGCCATGGTATTGATTCCATATTTCGACGATGTGTCACCTACGATGAAGCTAAGAAATATTTGAATGATTCTCACTCTGGAGCATGTGGTGATCATATGTCTGGATATGCCACTACCCAAAAGATCTTACGAGCTAGTTATTTTTGTCCTTCATTTTTTAAGGATTGCATTAATGTTGTCATGAAATTCTACACTTGTCAAACTTATAATAACAAGATTTGATCTCACCCTGATCCTCTCCATCCTGTAGTTTTCGTTGTTCCATTCTCCATATTGGGCATTGACTTCATGACATGTAACCCTCACTCGTCTAGGGGGCATAGATACATCATTGTAGTTGTGGATTATTTCACTAAATGGGCTGAGATGATGCCTACTTTTGATAACATCGGGAAAACTACAACATTGTTCATATTCAATCATATCATTAATAGGTCTGGTGTCCCTCAAGCCATTGTTACTGATAATGGTAGTCATTTTCAAAATTTTATGATGTTTGAACTTACTGAAAAGTTGGGTCTTCGCCATGAAAACACAACCCCGTATTATCCACAAGCCAATGGCCAGGTTAAAGCAATCAACGAAGTTCTCATTAATATTGTTCGATGGATGATAGGAATTCATAAGAAAAATTGGCACATGATGTTGTTATCAACATTATCGGCCTATTCGACATCTATTAAGTCTGTCAAGGGATTCACACCTTTCGAACTAGTTTATGGTATTGAAGCAATTTTGTCAATTAAATGTGAGATACCATCTTTGACACTAGCCATTGAACTTCTCCCTAACACCTATGCTGAAGAGGAACGTCTTTTGTATTTGATGCAACTAGAAAAAACCTGTCATGATGCTTTCTTAGTTATTGAAAATCAGAAGAAATGTGTTAAATCCCAATATGACAAGCATATCAAGCCACGTGTTTTTTATGAAGGTGATCTAGTTCTTCTTTACGAGAAATATCATTATTTGCTAAGAGTCGATAAACTTGAGCCCAAGTGGCAAGGGCCTTATATTGTCAAACGAATGTTGGAGAAGTGAGATTATGAGTTGGTTGATTATGATGGAATCCCTTTGAGTGAACCCAGAAATGGGATTTAATTGAAGAAATACTATGCTTAAATAATTTTTGCATGAGTGATTGTACTTTTAGTGTATCATACTCTTGTGTGTTTTTTCATTGTTTGGTTTTGAACTTCAGTTGCTTACCTTCTGTTTTTCTTGGTTTCTATATGTCGATGTCTTTGCTACCCTACATTGGCTTTGTTGATGGTGCTAGTCACAGTACTCAAAAATTAGCATCTGTTTCTTGGGCAATCTATGCACCTACGAATGAATTGATTAGTCTACATGGTGTTTTCCTTGGTCGTGCAACTAACAATATTGCGGAATATAGTGCAATCATCAAATTATTGACCAATGTTGTTTCACTTGGATTCCTTCATCATATTGTATGAATTGATTCACAGTTAGTAGTCCTACATTTGAGTAATGTTTAATCCATTCGAAGTCCTACACTGTTAAGGGTATATTTATGAATTCGCCTCTTGGAATGTCATTTTGATTACATTGAATATAAACACATTCCTAGATGTCTAAATACATTAACAGATGCTTTGGATAATTATGTGTTAGACAGACATTTGAGACATTTATAAAATCCAATCACACTTTGTATATATAACAAGTAAGCTGGTAGAAGCCTCATATATATATAACGATAAAATTTTACAAAAAGTGTTTTTGTCCGAAGACCAAAATATCAAAAATGTGAAGCACATAGCTTCATAAACAATAGAGCATCAAGGATGTTACTCGCTATAACATGTGACTTCCTGTGCTACTCTACAAAGTAGTTGACCAATGGAAGTAGACACACCTTCTATGTGGCATTGGTAATGCCTCAAAATATCATCTATAGAGGCATCTGGGATGTTCATCGTGAGTCCCTCTAGATTTTTCTCTAGGATCTCAAAGTCAAAAACAACTACTCCTACTATGTCACCTCTCTCCCCTCACCTCTAGATAGGGGATGAACTTGAAGGATGATAAGGTCCCTATGTAATCCGCAATTGAAAATAGAGGTAAAATGGGGGGTTTAGAACAAGGTTTGGGTGAAATGACAAATGAAATAGTGAAATGATGTTTTTACCCATTTTTATCAATTTTTTCACTTTTTCATTTGTATTTTATATTATTTTATATGTTTTATCTAAACCCTAAAGACATAAAAACTTCACAAGTGGTTGATTTTTGCACATAAAATGTCTAGGAGTGAGACATTGGAACAAGGATTCATTTTTGGTTTCTTTTTATACACTTGTCGCATGTACAGATCCTTTTAGGGTTTTTCAGGTAAAAATCCAGTGCCAAGTCTTGATTCTTTCTCACGCTCGTGAAACCATGAGAATGTAATCGAGTAGTCTTTTGTTGTTTTTTCAAACTCATAATAGTGGCATGAAAAATGAAACCCATTGAGTATCCTTTAAGCTCTTTTCATGATCCATAAAAATGAAAATATTGTCAAGCGAACTTGTTATTTTCACGCTCATAAAAGTATTTGAAGAAAACATTTGATGAGAGGTAGATTATCACTTTTTTAGTATCATCAATTTAATTTACAAAAAAGGAACTAATGGAGTTTTGTTTAAGTTTTTTTCAGACTCTCTAAAATTGAAAAACTGTTAAGTTTTCTCTCTTTGGACTCGTTAAACAAACATCAAAAGACCCATAAGGGATCGAA
This sequence comes from Picea engelmannii, assembly GCA_009831015.1. Taxonomy (NCBI): domain Eukaryota; kingdom Viridiplantae; phylum Streptophyta; class Pinopsida; order Pinales; family Pinaceae; genus Picea; species Picea engelmannii. The sequence continues at coordinate 143,445 of ML782100.1, read as the reverse complement.
CCACTCCTTCTTAGGGTTCATTAAACATACTCTGAGGGACTCATCTGAAGGATGAGCTTACATCAACAAGCATATTTTATCCTCCTCAATATTGCGTAAAAATAAAGAGGTACTCACCAGAGATGGTGGGGGAAAATTGGGAAAGAAATGTGTCTCTGTATCCGTGTTAGTGTCAGTAATAGTCACTCTTGAACATGACACCCCCTTTCATCATTGTATCTAGGTTGGGAAATCCATTTGTCTCTCATTTTACCATCCATGTGTTCATATGTTGGGTCCTCCTTGAGTCAATGCTGCCAAGACCACTGTCATGTCATTCATATGTTCAAGAGAAGTCTAACCTAAACAAGCCTTCTATTGAGTCGATCATTTGCAGTTATAAATTTTCTACCATGTCAGCCTTCCCTATGTTAGTTTTGAATCACTTCATACTTTTATCTACCTCAAATTTGTTACATATTTCATGTCATTGATGGGGGATACATCAAGGCCCTCTTGTGACGAGTCTTTTCTTGTCGACTTCAACTAATTATCAAGGAACAAGACTTAGAAATCATTTAGTACCTTGGAGTCTACATGCCTCAATGACAGGCTTCTTCACTTTCAACAGTGGGCTCACATCATTGACCCCTAATTGGAAGATTCCATTGAATTTTTGAATTCAACTCATTTATTCACATTCGTTGGATTGTACTAGGGTACCTTGGGAGCCATTGACATCAATGGTGATTTCCTTCACACTTGTTAATGGTTCTCATCATTGACCGATAATCAAGTAGTTTCTACCATGTTTGACTTCATCACATGTAATCTCATGGTTAGATTCGTACTTAAGGACGATGGAAATGAAGACCCTGGATCATACCATTCTGGTCCAGGTTGCGACAGAGTATTCATGATTTTTATTGACATACAGATCCACTTTGTATGTCTCGTGGATGTATCCAAATTTGCATCATTTTTAGAACATAGATCCATAGTGTATCCTGGTGGTTGTGTTGATTCAAATTGACATGGATCCACAGTGTATATTTAGTGGCCATGACTCACTTGAAATTTTTTAATCTGAGTATGGGAATTCCTACCTCAGACGATGGTATATTATTATGTTGATGCTTGACTGTTTGCAGGTTCTTGAAAGGTGTGCTCCTTATTTCTGACACAAACATTCTACAAAGTAATTCAGCTATCACAAGTTCTAGATTCATACTCTGGGGGGCATTCTGTTACACATTATTTTGGTCACCCTTGTGATCCACTAATAACATGTTTTAATGTTCCTGCGAAAATATAAAAAGAGCTTTTCTCTATGAGGAAAGTGACTGACTTTCTCTTCTTAAAAAACCCTATTAAGGAAGGTCATTCTAGGATACACTATACATAGGGTTCGACGACACCTGATCATTTCCCCCTACTCTAAATTTGGTCTATGATGTCTCCACAGGTTGCACTATATCTAGGGTGCGACGATGCCAAAAGACTAAGAAAAGGTCAAGGTTCACAAATGTTCTAGAAGAGGATCTTCTAGAAGATGAGGTGGCTCCTAGATGGTTTGGGTCTTACTCACTTCTCTGATTTGGTGGGATCATCATAACCATATCTCCTTCACATTATATAAAGAGGGATCTCTCATAAAAAAGGTTAAGGTTGAATAGGCCAAGAATTGTATGAAGAGGTCTGCATTAGATCATGCTTGAGAGCCTCATTTTAGTTCATCAAGTCATTGTGGATCTTCTTCATTCAAGATTGGAGAAAGTGTGTGTGTTGGAGAAAAGGGTCATTGAAAGGGGACCTTGCAATATCAAGGCTTTGGTTGTAATCTCCACTTTCATTTTAATATGATACAATGATATGTTTCTTTCCCATAAAACTTGTCTTGTTTTATTGTATGATTCCTTGATCACATACATAGGTTCTTGTTGAGTATATTATATTTCTTTCACTTTGGTTGGATTGTGTTCCCTTGTAGATTCAATATCACAGGAGCACCAGAGTAGATCTAGGATGGAAATGGCAAGAGGAAATGACATTTAAACGATATGTTGTCCATCTCTTGTTAAATAGTAAACTTAATAGTTAAAACTTAGAGAAAGTGTCATATTTTGTTTTGTTTTTTTCTAGTTTCGGGTGGTTCTAGGGAGATCTATTTATGTCTGCATTTATCAATTAATCCCATAACACATGTAGTCATTCCCTTGCTTGGTGGATGGCAAGCCAAACATGTAATCCATTGAGATGGATTCCCAAGGCTTATCGAGAATCAGAAGATGGGTATATAATCCTTACTCTTTGATGGTTGGCTTGGTAATGGCACAAGAAGTTCAAGATATTATATACTTGTTGACGTCCTGTCGAAGTTTTGGCTAATAATTTTTTTTTTAAGAACATCCATAGTTTTCTCTATGCCAAAATATCCTGCCACTCCACTGTAGTGGGCTTCCCAAATCATCTTTGCATGCTCTCTTGTAGGAACACAGAGATATCCCATGTGGCATAAGAGTCTGTCCTGAATGTGAAAATTAGTGACAATTGTGTCTATACCCAAGAGATGATATGTGGTGGCGAAGTTAGGATCTTGCTAATAAAGTTGGGGTCACTCAGAGAATTCATGTCCATAGGAATGGAGCACAATAGTGAGTGAAGACACCGGGGGGAGACGTAGGCAGACAATGAAATGATTGGAGATACATGTCTTATACTTGATATTGAGATGAAACTACTACAGGTAGGTGGACCACTTTTGATGGTGGTCATTCTACAATTTTCCCTGTATTTATATGAACTGCATAGGCTTTTGATTAGTGTGTATGATCATCTCTTTCCCCAGAATGTAATGTCTCCATTGATGACAGGATTATACAATTGAATACATCTCCTTGTCATGGGTGGGGTATTTCTGAACAGTATCAAAGAGTGTCTCACTGTGGTATTCCATTGGATGCCCATGTTGAGTGAGAACTGTGTCCATAACTTATTTAGATGCATGAGTCTCAATCTAAAATGGTTGTTGTAGATTGGGAAAGGAGAGTACCGGAGCTGAGCACAAGCGATGCTTCAGATCATCAAATTCTCATTGTTTCTCCTTCCCCCACATGAACTTGGACCTATGACTTCCCTTGGTCACCTAGCTGAGGGCCCATGAAATATGGGAGAATCCAAAAATGAACCATTGGTAGAACTTGGCTAGCCCCAAAAAAATCTCTAAATCTCAGTCTGTGTGGTCGAGACTAGCTAGCCATGGATGACTTGGATATTAGATGGATCAACATGTATCCCATACTCATCAACAATGTAGTTCAATTATTGTACCATGTTCATTCAAAAAGAACATTCTTCCAAGTTGGCATACATCTTGTGTTGTCGTAGAGTGCTCAAAACTTGTTGAATATGTTGCATGTGTTCTTCCCACGTTCTATTGAAGATGAGGATGTCATCCAAATATATCACCATAAAGGAGTTGGTGAAGGGTCTTAATACATCATCCATCAATCTAATAAAAGTGGTTGGTTCATTTGTTAAGACAAAGGGCATGACTAACCATTCATAGAGACCATCCTTAGACTTGAAGGTTGTCTTCCATACATCAATTGGTTCGATGGGAACTTGGTGGTAGCCAGAATTTAGGTCAATATTGTTGAAGAAATTTTCCCCTTGATTTGGTCAAGAAGTTCATCAATCCCGGGAATGGGGCAATGGTTCTTGACAGTGATTTTTTTTAAGGCTCTGTAATTAATGCAGAGTTTCCAAGTACCATATTTCTTCTGCATCAGTACAATCGAGCTTACGTAAGGGGAGGAGTTGGATCTGATTTGCCCCTTTTGAATAAGCTCTTGGATCCAATGCTTGATTTTGTCATTCTCTATCAGTGAGCGTCGATAGACTAGTCCATTATGTAGAGATGCATCGAGGGTCAGATCAATTGGATGCTTGACTTGGCAATGTGTTAATACCCCTATAGGTTAGGAGAAGATGTCTATGTATTCTTCCATGATCCCATACACTTTCTTTTGCTATGAAGAGAGGTGTTGTGTAGAGGCCATGGATGTGGCGGCGACCTTCTTCTTACTATGAGAATAGATCACAAAGAAGACAAAACTCCTTGTCTATGAAATGCCCTTACTGCATTTCTTAGCAAATATTAAAGAAATAACATTAGGTTGCACTACCTCTAAGATCCTATACAGTTATCTACCCAAATTAATAATAACACTATGAGGTCTAGACTCATACATAGTATGACGCTTCCACAAATATGGTTGTCCTAAAAGAACATCAAAAACTTTAATGGGAGAAATATGACACATTACCTCATCTTTGAAAGGCTTGATGTCGTAAGGAAGACGTCACTTTTGGTTGACACGAAGATCTCTTCCTTGGAGAATCTAATCGATGATGTAGGGTTGCAGGTGTGGTGTCATTGGTAGGTCCATACGCTTGACGAACTCTGCTAAAATCAGTTTCTTCTGACTACTGTTGTCAACAGTGAAATGAATCGGAGCCCCCTTCACCCACATCTACAAGTCAAAGAGGCATTCCCCTTCCTCTGGTTCTTCTGGTTTTCTCAGCCAAACTTTTTTGGTAGTGACAGTGGCACTAGTTTCAACATCGATAATCCACTTCCCTCCTTCAGGATTTAACTCGGAATTAGAATCAACCTCTGACTCAGAAGCCTTCATCTCATCCACGAGGGACTTCTTAGAGCAACATTCTTCAGTGTTGTGCCAAGGACTTTTATGGTACTCACACCATTTTCCCGTGTCCTTCTTCTTCTTCTCATTGCCCTTCTTGTGTTGCGGCTTGGACTGGTTGTCTTGAGGGTGGCCATCTTGAATTGGTCCCTTTTTGTGTGGGTTGGGGATGCCTTTTCCCTGTTTCAAGTGTGAGGGTTTTGCAGATCCAAACTCTTGCAGTTTCTGCTTAAATTTATGCTCTATCTTGAAAATGTATCTATAAGTGATGCCCAAAGAGGTGATGTCAAGGAACTCCATTTATGTCTAAATGTATTTATGAAAAAAATTGTGGTATTTGAGAACCAGATGATGCTCAAAGTCTTTGATACCCAATTTGGTGCAAAGGGTATGGAAAATATTGGTGAAATCTGGTACTTTCTTGTCCCTTTCTTGACGTAGGGTGGTCAATCCAGTGTATTTTTCCTCGTAGCTTCCAACAGGGTAGTATTATTCTTTAATGGCATCCTGGAAGGAATCCCATGTAGGGGACACTACAAATATTTTAGATTCCTCCATGGACCTTTGCTTAGATTAATTATCCCATCAGTCTTTAACATGGGTAACAACCTTGATGAGTGAAAAAGTGATATTTTCCCTATCAAAAAAAATGTGGAATGAAAAATATCCTTCAAGTAGATTCAACCATTTATCTACAGCATATGCATCTATCATTCCTTCAAATAATAGAATATCAAATGTTACATGTACCTTGAAGGGGGTTGCATGGCCACTTGATGAAGATGCTTCTCCTATGGGTAGCCATCGAAGGATCTGCGCAAATTTGTCCATCATTGCATTCCTTTGTTGTGCGAGGGATTCCTCGAGCAACATTTTAATAGGATCTCTTGCTCCATTATATTTATTTTTGTCTCTCATGGGTTGTTGTCAGGCTCAATGTGATCGATATGGTAATGGATCGATTGGTTCGAGTCCCAACTTCTTGTACCCAGATCTTGTCGAGGACATGCGCAAAGAAAACAAATGAAGAGTAGATCGTTTTGATACCACTAATCTAGATTTAGGAGAAGAACGAATTGATTAACATATTGAATATAATAAACACAGAGATGTGGAGAATAACACAAATATCCAATGAAAAATAACTTCTATTAAATAATGAAATAGGTTGAAACTGTAAAATTGTAGAACTGAAACTTGCTTGAATGGTGGTTGTTATCTCTGAGAAGAGATGTGGATACTACACACATCTTTCTAAGAATAATGGATTACAATGAGGCTCCAGAGGATTTTTTTATATTACTCATGAATGCCAAAACCCTAGACATCCAAAAACCTAACCCTAGAAGGTGAAATGCCAAAAGTCATGTGGGCCCTATAGGTAAGTTGGTGTAATTTGGTACCTCAACTTCATAGGGCTGTAATTTTTTTATACAACCTCTGTTTTAGGCACATAATAGCTCGTTGGAAAGTTCTTTCACAGAACTACACATTCCACCATCAAACTTTGACTCTGTCTATACTTTGACCGTGGCGAGCCAAAAAAACAATGTTTAGGGCCCCAAAATGGCCCCAGAAGTACAACAAGATGTGCTGATATGAAAACATACAAAATAAGCCAGTTGGATTAGGCAAGAATCCACCCATGTCCACTTGGAGAATGTGTGGGGCTTCTGACAGCCCCAGAAGTGTAGAACCCACAATTACAAAGTAGTACAAAAGAATGTGTTGAACAAAAATGGGCACAAGGAGCTAGTTGGAATAGGTGGGTGGCCACCAATATCCACCTGGATCAAGTATAAAGAGAAAAGATGACTTGAATCTCTATAACCAACTTGTAGGAATATTCTTACACTCCACGATGCACATTCCCACTACTTTATCTGCATAATAAATGTCTCTAATAGGCCACACCCTTCTTATCTTTCACCTTTGTTTCTCAGAATGAAGATGTCGATGCCAACACTTGCGTCAATGAAAATCTATAGTTGATTCCTTTATCTTCATAAAAAAATGTCTCTGAAAGGCTGCATGCTTCTTGTCCTTCACCTTTGTACTTCAGAATGAGGATTTCGATGCCAACACTTGCATCAATGAAAATCTTTAGTTGATTTCTTGATCTTCATAACAACTATCTTTGAAAGGCCAAACCCTTCTTCTCCTTCACCTTTGTGCTTCATAATGAGGATGTTGATGTCAACACTTGCATCAATGCAAATATTTAGCTGATAATACATGATCACAATTTCATAATTTTTAAATCAATACTATACTTTCCAAGAGTTTATAAAACACTCATGAACAAGTTTACCATGCTTGCCAAAACAAGCCTAGGAAAAACAATGGCTCTCACTCAACAATGGCTACAAGACCCATTACAATATTTCCAGCAAGGATTAACAAGGCTTAGGCATAGAACAAAATCTCTCTCACTCTCATCATTACTTTCAAGAGTGGCTAATTACAACCTTTTACATCAATTTCAAGGAAACATTAACATTAATAAAAATACCCCCAAATGTGCACTAGTGGTAAACTCTATGGTTTTTAAACCACCAATTAAAAACATGTGCAACATAATAATTAAGTAAAATTGCATCATCATCACACTTGTCTCGCAATTATTAGACTTTCATATGTAAACATGACTACTTTCCGTTGAAGTGTCAAAATGGCCTCTTATCGCACCATCTCGGTTTGCATGAAAGTCTCAAACAATGAATTTCCTGCAATAATTCAGATCTTGTTTCTTTGTTGCAACACTCAAAGATCACCAGAATTTGTAACATATGTCCATCCTCTTGCAATTTCCAAAAAGAGGAAAAAAACATAAATGCATGAAACTTACATTGATTTTCATGCCAAGGCACTCAATCGACTGCTCAAATCTCAACATACACAACACAAGCAGACCTGTCTCATCATTCTACAACTTTTGACTATAAAATTGGCCCTATTCTAAAAGGTACAAATCTTCCTCAAAAAATGTGCCAAGAAGACATGGGCTTAGCAATAGCCTTTAAATTTTGCTGCTCGGATCACAAAATGGACTATGGCATTGAATATGGCTTGGCATATTGTGCAAAAATGACTATAATTTCATACAATTCTATCATTGTCACTTATGGACCCCCCTATGATATCTACCTTGATCCATGTGCCCACACAGGGCCATACCTCTACAATAAATGCATGGATGCATTGAAATTTATGCCATATTTTGGTGCACCTGACCTTTTCCCGTTGGATGGAAAAACTTGGGATTTAAATTAAAAATCTCGGGGGCATTTACCAACAGGGTTGTTGGCCCATTGGTTGGAAGAGGTAATTTTAGCGCGTAGGTTAGGGGAGGTCTGGGGATCAAATACATGACCTCCCCATATGGAATATAATGGTTATTTATTTGTGTAAATATAGTTTTAAAACTATATTGAATATAAAAAATCCTCCAATAATGTTTGGTTCGTTGGTTGGTTAGCCATCGACCAGTCCGGTGCCTAAATTTTTTTTTAACTTTGTATTTTTCAGACCCATCCCTCATTGGTAAAACCCAGGCTTCCACATGAGAGCCTATGATTGAACCATGTGGAACCCATTCAACCACACTTTCAGTGCCACATCTCTTTCTCAATTAGCATACAACGCCCTGTCGACAACCTAGTCAGCACCTGCATCAGTGTCACATCACTCTAACACATCATCATCCTACATCATCGCCACATCACTCTTCCACAATAGCACCGTACTACCTAGTCATTCGACATGTCACCTATGTTTTTAGCATCGTACTATCACATCAACATTTTTTACGATCATGTCATCCTGATGATGTCATCACTGTATCACCACCTTGACTTGCTGACATCATCATCATACAACCTAGTCATCCAACACGTCACCTACTAAATCAACGTCATACTACCACATTAACATTGTGTATGGTCCAATCACTCTGTTAATGTCATCATCGTACAACCACAACAACCAACACATTATCCTTCATACTACCACATGTAGTTCGTATGGATGCCACATGGCACATTTTTACTTGTCCAAATGGACCCCTGAAAGTAAAAAAAATGCATGACACATGGTATCCTGTGGTGCTTCCATGTCAACATGTTGACGTTATGCTGACATCATCATTGTATGAACTTCACTAGATTTGCATTAAAATTTCAAATGGTCATAACTTTTGCATATGGAGTCTATTTGAGGTGCCATTTGTGTTGTTGGAAAGATATCATCATGTTCTTTGATTTGGTGTTGTGTTCGTCAAATTCTAGGCACTTTGATTTTTGTCTATTTTTCTCAACTGAGGAACCACTTGGATCAAGCCTCCAATTGCATAGGATCATGTACAAGCTTCTTGCTTGGTGTACGATGAAGCTCATGGTGAAGCTTCCAACATTTCCTGATCTAGTGACCACTTATTTGGAAATGAGTGCAATAGTTGCATGATGTCATGTCCTTCCCACCTTCACTATAAGGAGCTTTCCTCATCCATTACTTTGCAACACTCTTGTTGTCCCAATATCTTCGAGGAGACTTTGATTTTCTCTAGAATCTCATGCTAGATCTATCACTTTCAGAAAGTTATGTGCCATCATTTTTCTTAGATGTTGTTGGTGATGATCTCATCTCTTTGCTTGAAGAATCCACTGTGTTTGTTAAATTTGAGCATTCTCTTTCATCATGCCCCAATCCTACATATCAAGGTCTTCCTTCAACCTCTAGTGGTTGAATGATGCCTTGGCCATCAATACCAAGACCTCTTCCTTTATACCCTATCTTCCTCAGCAAATTCAAGCCAATTTCCTTGGTGTGCCTTTCGAAAGAAACTAAAGAAGCATAATCATTAATGAGGGAAGGAATTGAACATGGAGAATCATTTACCTCCATTCCTTCTTGTGACACTTGGTCATCTTCCTGAAGTTTGGCCAATTGATCCTCTTGGTCAGATGAAGTTGTAGATGAGATTTCTAGGAAACCACCTTGGTTACCTAGTTTCTAGAGAGCATATTGTATTATCTAACAATATGTGAAAGTATCAATATTTTCATAACAATAACCATAATTGATATACCTGGCATGGCCATAAGTTTGTTTGGTCTTGGAGGGACTTTCTACTTCTCCTGTAGCGGAGCATTCCCTAACTTGCTCCTCCATAACTCGTAGTTGCAATCATAGTTTTCTCTTTTCTTCTTCATATTCTTTAAGAAACCCCCTCGATTCAATGTTCTCTGATTTAATGGTTTGGTTGATTTCTTCAAGCTCACGAATCCATGCTTGTTTCTTTTCCTTTCCCATGATTATGTTCACAATATGCAAAACTCGTTAGACCAACTCTAATACAACTTGATCCATGAAATTCTGTGAGATATTTATTTACAAAAAATCCTACAATGAAGACCTTTTACTGGCAATTAATTTCTAATTTCTAATCATTTCTAATCATTTCATATGAAAGTGAGAAAAATTGTCATAATTAGGTGCATATCTGTAACTAAATCTCTACTTAACAAAGCGAGAATGCAATCAAAACTCACACATATAATTTGACACCCATGGGTTAACATAGTTCACCAGACTCTTTTGGTTGCATCTTCAGATCCACTTGGAATACAAATCATTTTATTATCCTTCCTTTAGAAAAGTATGAAACCCTCTCAAAAAATGTGACACATGCTCCATACAGGGAAAAAACCCCAAAGAAGCCTTCTCTTGGACAAAGAGAAATTAAGGTTGTCACATAAGTGAGATTTCTTCAGACACTGGAAGGACTACATTCCTCACAATGTGAATCTCTCTCTCTCTCCAAGGGCCCTAAAGGGGGCCTCCCTTACAATGCTTACTTAAATAATTTATATTGTTTCCCTGTCTAAATAATTAGGGAGAAAAGATCCATAATTTTAGGATCTAATAACAACTCAAGGAAAAAAATGAGAAAGTAGCTCAACCAACCATAACTTCCCCTTAAGACTAGGAAACCACTTCTGATAAAATTGTTCAATAACACATATATTCCAATAGAGGGAAAACACCTTCAGTAACCACTCACATAACCATATCAAAGATAAACACACCGATGTTTTCATGTGGTAAAACCCCTACGGGGTAACATCCATGGCCCCAGCCAACACGTCCACTTGGGGAAGTTTATAATGCAAAAGAAAAATATCACAGAGAGATTTTACAAGAGATTTTATCATAATCGATCATTGGAAAATGACCCTCAATGCTATTTAAATAGAGATCATGGATCAATCGGGTGTTAAGCCACAGATCAATGGTCATTAAGATCGAGGAGAATATGAACCTTCAGATCACTCTATGTCAAGAACATATCATGACCATCGAATTTCCTAACTACAAATGCATACTAATGCATACTAAATAAACACACTTTTACCTAACGACACATTAGACCAAGTAGATCTTAACTAACTTCTAAGTGTCTAAATATCGTAACATCCCCCCTTAAGAACAACTTGGGATATGATTGAAGGATTTACAATAGTGACACAATAGGAGAAGGAAGGAAGCATTAGAGCCTATCCCCCCTTAATGACAACTTCTTGAACTCCTAACATAGATCGAAGTTTGGAAAACTTCACTTCTGTAAGAGACTTTGTCAAAATGTATGCAACTTGATATTTTGTAGGGAAAAAGACAACTTCAATAACTTGATCATGAATGAGCTTTTTGATGAAGTGCATGTGTATCTCAATGTACTTTCTGCACTGATGTTGAACTAGGTATTTGGTGAGCTTGATGGAACTCTGATTATCACACCAAATGTTGGTAGGATATTGTTGTTGAAATCCAAACTCTGGAAGTATTTGTACAAGCCATAATGATTCCTGAATTGCATTTACCACTTCTCAGTACTCTACTTCTACTGAATAAAGTGCAATAGCATGTTGTTTCTTACATGCCCAAGTGGCAGGTCCTAAACCAAAGCTGAAAACATAACCTGCAGTAGAATTCTGATCATCAGGGTCACTGACACAATCTAAATCAATGAAAGAAACCAATAAAGGAGTCCCCCATGGACTGTGATGTATCTCGAACTGAACTGTATGACAAAAATAGAGAAGTATCCTTTTAGCTAATTTCCAGTGGCTTTCATGGGTTTTTTGCATATACCAGGAAACAAGACCAACAACAAAGGAAATATCAGGATGAGTATGAGTCAAGTATAAGAGGATACCAACTAACTAACGGTACAGGGTGGCATCAACTTCGAGAGAAGTACAGGTGGCAATAATATTGACTCCATATTGGAAGGGATAATGGGATGGTTTACAATCATCCATGTGAAAGCGATGAACAAGGTCACAAGAATAATTATAATGGGAAACAAAAAATCCTTCATTGGTTTGCAAAGCTTGGAGTCCAAGGAAATAGTGCAAAAAACCTAAGTTTGTCATTTCAAATTTCTTCTTAAGGCTAGTTTTCACATGGTTTAAAAGTTTTGAGTCACTACCGGTAAGGATAAGGGCATCAAAATAAAGGAAAAGGATTATGATATGGCTTCCTACTTTCTTGGTATAGCCATTAGGATCATAATGGCATCTATAGAATCTGGTGTTGTTAAGAAAGCTGCCCATTTTGGCATACCAAGCTTGGGGATCTTGATTAAGACCATAAAGAGATTTCTTAAGGCACCAAACAAGTCTAGAGTCATTCTAGACATAGCAATGAGGTTGTTCCATATATATTTATTCTTTCAAATATCTATGCAAGAAGGAGGATTTAACATCCATCTAATGGACCTCCCATTTATGTGAGGTAGAAAGGGAAAGAACAAGGTGGATGGAATTCATTTTAGCTATAGGGGAAAAGTTTTCATTATAGTCAATTCCTTAAACTTGGAAAAATCCTTTGGAAACTAACCGAGCTTTGTGTCTTTCAACACTTCCATCTGATGCATACTTATTTCTATAGACCCATTTACATCTGACAAGTTTTCTTCCTTTTGGAAGAGGCACAAGATCCCAAGTATCGTTTTCCATTAAATAACGATACTCTTCATTCATTTTTGTATCCCAATATGGATGACCTGAAGCTTTTGTAAATGTCTCTGGATCATGAGTCTATGAAACTTGGGCGAGAAGAGAAGAGGCTCACTAAAACTGTGAATGTGTTTGATGTTGATCTGAAGGATCACTAACAAGACCACCAAATACTTCTCGTGTTGAATGCACCCATATAGGAAGCGGTGGAACTGGTGTTGGTTTAGGTTCAAAGGACTCATCTGAAGTAAGGTGAGTAGGCATAGGTGGATTTTCATCCTCACTATCATCATCTAAATAAGAAACTAGAATAGGAACAAAACAAGGCACAAACGTCGAAGATGGCCCATAGGCCGAAGAAGGAACAATCATCGAATTAGGCTCATAAGACAAGATATTTTCATCAAATTTAACATCTCTTCTAATAATAATTTCATTACAATGTGTTTGAATAAGTATATAACCTTTGAAATATTCAGAATAACCAAAAAATATACACTTCTCACTTTTAGGCTCCAATGTTTTCCTTTTCTCATCAAGAATGTGAACCCATGCTATACTGCCAAATACATAGAAGTGAATTACATCTGGTTTAATTTTAGTCGAAGATTATTTCGGTGTTATATTTTTAAGAGCCTTTGTGGGAGTGTGATTTACTATGTAATTTTCACAATTGATTGCTTTGGCCCAATACTCTAGACTTAATCCCTTAGATCGTATCATACAATTATCCATTTCTTTTAGTGGGCAGTTCTTTCTCTCAGAAACACCATTTTTTGTGGTGTATATGGAATAGTGTGTTGCATTTGGATGCCCTGTGTAGTGCAGTAACTTGTAAAATGATTGTTCAGATATTCACCTCCATTATTTGTTCTTAACCTTTGAATTTGATGTCCATATTTCTTTTCTAAAAGGGCCTTGTAGGAAAAAAAATTGTCAAAAAATCCACTCTTAAGTTTTAAGAAGTAAACCCAAGTACGTACGGAAAAACATCAATGAAAGTTAAGAAATAATTGCACCTAGAAAAAGAAGGAGAAGAAAGTGGACCACACAAATCACTGTGAACAAGTTGCAAAGGGCTTGAGGCATTCCAAGCAGCACATTTGTCAAAATTGTCCCAATGATGCTTGCCAAGAACACAACCGACACAAACACCATCTCTCCATGAAATAGGAGGAAGACTAGTCACCATCTATTGATTACAAAGTTGATGTAATGAGCGATAATATAGATGACCAAACTACTCATGCCAAATTTTTCTCAAATCATCGCTATGAGAAACAAAAATGGATGAAAAATATGATGACCCAAAGTTGTTAAACTTGTGCAACATGGTATTATCATCAACAATTCTAGTTGAAGTAACATGCTTAGGATCTTTTAGATCCTTGATTACAACTTGGTGAGGTGAAAAATCTAGGGTTTTACCTTCACCTGAATGAGTTATTTGATATACTAATAGAAGGTTAAAAGAAATACTTGGAACACATAATATATCATGTTGACCCTTGACCAAGTTTTGGATAACCTTGGTCATATTTGACCAATTTTGGGACTTCGACAGGTGGAGCGCAAGGCAAAGCGGAGATCGTAGGATCTCGGCCCCTTCTTAGGGAATTTTTGTGTTTAGGGTTTATGTAATGGGTATGGGATGCCCACCCATCATTTTACCCATGTTTAGGCCCATTTTGTAATCTATAAATAGATAAATAGGTGATGTAAGAAGAGGCCATTGTGACAAGTGCTAGAGTTTGATCTATGCGATTGCAAAGGCTTTGTGCTTGCTATGTGTTAAAAACTTGCAGAGCTAAGTGAAAGTGATTGTAAGAAGATTGTGTGCAACTGGTAAGAAGGATTTGTTCTTGAACCTAGCTCGGGGAAGCAGGATCTGGTGAGGTGCATGCAAATATCTCGTCCTATGCGAAGTACATTCTTGTGGCTCTATGACTGTAGAAGATTGAAAGAAGACAATAAAGAAGAGAAGAGTTGGTGGATGTAGACCCACATTGGGGTGAACCACATAGATCATGTGTTGTGGTTTCTTTGTGCATTATAGTTGTTATGTTATTGATGTGAAGTTACTATGCCAAGAGGATATAAGAACAATAATGGAAAGAGGAAACCAATGACTCATATTTTAGGAAAGAAGGCCAAAAAGCTCAGTAAGAAGAAAGAAAAGTTAGAAAAAGTTACAGGAAGTACCAAAGAGGACTTCACGGAAAGAAAGTTTGTAGAAATGGAACTTTGTTGGGATATCAGAATAGCGAATATTGACACTTCGCCACGATGAAGAAATATGACCATTGGAGGCATCCTGACCATTAGAATGAATCTCCAGAATGGCTAGAAATGCAGTTATTGTTGGAATATTTTCCATTGGACCATTGGGACCATGCCATAATGGATGGAATTGCATTGATTGAGGAATTCCTTCCTGTTGGAAGAGTCTGTTACGACATTTTCTATTTATCCCGTCGAGCATTGCACCAAGAACACTTTTGCCAATTCTGATTATCCGAGCCCATAGAGAACTACTTTCTTTCGCGCAGTGATTATCGATACCTCATCATCCATTCTGTTACATTGAGTGTTGTTCACCGACCTGAGATATCATATCTTGAGTGTGTATATCGGACAAAATTAGCACCATAGAAAAAGTCATCGAAGAGATCCTAATAGAACTCATGGCCGAGAAGGTGATTTCCATAGGCATCCATGCCTCGTCGACGAGAGGAGTGCAACCATCCTCATCAACTGCTCGTGAATCTGAACCATCCCGAGATGGGACAGAGAAATGAATGAAGCATTGTGATGACTTAGCGAATGAAAATTTCATCCCATTGTTGGCCCTTGACCAAGTTTTAAGGATTCTTGGTCATGTTTGACCTAATTTTGGGACTTTGACATGTTGTCGAAGGTGGAGCACAAGACGAAGTAGAGATTGTGAGATCTCAGCCCCTTTTAGAGACATTTTTGGGATTTGGGATTATGTAATGGGTATGGGATGTTGGCCCATGGATTTACCCATGTTTAGGCTGATTTTGTAAAGTATAAATAGATTTCTAGGCAATGTAAGGAGGGGCATCTATGAGACCGAGAGGTAAGTTGCAAGTTGTGCTAAGTGCTATGGTTTCCTCTATGTGATTTTAGGCTGATAAGATAAGTGATGAGTGCTAAGTGAATATTGTATATTCTTTGTGCATACTGTGCAAGACTTGTAGTGCAAGTGGTTGTGATAGACTGTGGAAGGCTTTGTGTTGTAACGCAAGAAAGGAGGACCTAGCAAGGTGCACAAATCTCTTGTCCTCTATGGAGTGGGACTTGAATGATTTGTGCCTATAAGAATCTTGACCCAAGATAATAAAGAAGAGAATATTTGGTGGGCGTAGCCCCAGGGTGGGGGTGAACCACGTACATGCTATGTTTCTTTACTTTGTGCGATGTATTGATGTGTTTATGTGTTTTTTTGCTTAGTTCTTTAACATAGATGAATGATAGATGAATATGTTAATGCTATTTTCTTAATGGTATGGATGAGTACTAGATCCGGTCTATGTGGAGATGCTTAAGTACTTGAATACAGTATATCTAAATGAATATTGCGTTGTGCTATAATTAGGGTTTATTGCACTGTAACTAAGAACTGAATATTGATGAATGTTAGCTACTGAGTGCTCTATTAAGTGGTTAGAATCACAGATCTATGTCCCAACTTATAAGGTTGAAGACACTGAAGTCCTTCAACCAACCCTGCCTCTACCTCGGGTGAGACTTCATCTGCTTCACAGGTGTTTCTTAAAGGGACGGTAGTTAGGGCTTTGTTGGTGTGTTGTTGTAGAGTTGAACCCTGGGTCTTCCCTTGTGCCAACAAATGGTTCTATTGTCGGGACCTAAAACTATGATTGTTGGGAACTAAGGAAAAAGAATCTTTGTGTGAAGATATGACTTGAAACTATGATTGTTGGGAACTGAGGAAGAAGAAGCTTTGTGCAAAGACCTGAAATGAAATTGTGAAAGCTCTATGCGTAGATCTGTCGTTCTAGTGCACGGTATTCTATTTGATTTGTGAATCTCTGTGCTAAAGAAATAATTATGATCTGAAGAAAAGAAGTAATATCTGAATGCTTTGTGCTCTAATAAAGGTAAGAATAGTGAAAATTTTTAGATCTGGAAGCTTTGTGCTCTGCCAAGATTACTGGATTTTTTTTTTCTAAAGTATGGATCTAGGTATGTTTGATAATACTTTTCCTAACTTGAAAACTAGGGCACTGATAGAAGAAAGAATATTTGATAAGAGTAGATCTAACAACAATAATGAAATATATGTTATACCTATGCATATAAATAATGTTTGGACTAATGAATGGATGCAGTACCCTAGAAATAATTTGTTGCAGGTTAGCTACCATGATCCTAGTGCGCAATACATGAGAGGTTGGGGATCATTTAAAAGAAAAAGAGGATTAACCCTTTGTTACAGTTGCAGAATACCAAGACATCTGGCTAAGGAATGCCCTGGTAGAATACATAGTTGCCTTTGTTGTAAAGCTCTAGACCATGAAGTATTAGATTTCCCTAGAATGTTTTCTAAGGTTGAAAGAAAGAATATGAACCAAGAAAACCCCAAGGTAGATCCAGAAAATAAGATCATGAAAGAACCCCAGAAAGAATAAAAAAAAGTATTGCTACAGATGAAAGAAACCCTAAATGACCACCAACATGTCATCTTATCAGAGATCTTCAAAGAAAAATAATTCATTGAATCAAGAATATGAGACTTCGACATTGACTATGTTATGGATGAAGAAACACAGGTGAATATCATGATAGAAAGAACTTGGAATATTTTAGGGGATCCTTCTATGAATCCTTCATTCGGAGGAATAATATTATTCAGAGGAAAGATGATAACCCTATGTGGAAGACTTACCCGAATATCTATGAGTGCTCATGGAACTTCGACATAGGAAGAATTTGAAGCTGTTAAATTTATTGAGAACAATGCTCCATTTTCTATGTTATTAGGGAAATCTTGGATTTAAAAAGATCAGGCCATAAGGAAAGAAGAAAAAGTCTTAGAACAAAAGAAGCAAGAGTTGAAAGATTTCATGACTAGGAGGATCACAAACATGATTGAAGAAAAAGAGAACCAAGCAAATCTATTTCAAACAAGAGATTTGGATGTCGAATTTGGAAGAACACTAGAAGACCCACAGAATATTGAAGTACCTATTCCATATACAGATGAAGTGTTACCCCTAATTTCTAGGAAATAATATCAACAGTGTGAAGCTACACTATCGAAAGAAGATAAGAATCATAATGGAAAAAGGAATTATGAGACGAAGCTCACTGGAAAGAAGGATAGAAAACTAAGAAGAGAGCTAATATTGAAAAGTTATAGAAGGTTCCCGAGGGAACTTTGCAAAAGGAAAATTTGCAAGATTGGAGGTTCGCGGAATATCAGAACAACATCACATGGCACTTCTCCATGGCAAAGCAATATAGCCATCAGGAACAATATAGTCATTTGACTGACGACCTGAACGGATAGAAAGACATTTATGGTCAGAAAGTTCACCACCAAACCATTGGGACCACGCCATAACAGACATAAGTGAGTTAATGAAGGCTTCTTGCCCATTGCAAGAGATATGTTACCGAGTTATCTATTTATCCTGTCATGCCACACAATGAGAAATCTTTTTCCAATCATGACTATATGATCTCATAACATAGTTGATTTCACACAGTGATCACTGCGTTAGTACCATCTACCCCATTTCATTGAGCAGTTATTCTTCGAACCCAAGATATTCAACCACGAGTGCATGTCTGAAGAACTTAGCATAGTCGAAGAGTTTGTGAAATAAGTACTCATTGACCTCATGAGTGAAAGAGTCATGTCTGGAAGAGTGATGTATGTAGGTGTACAAGCATCCTTGAAGAGAGGAGTGAAAGCCTCTCCTTCAACTGCTCATGGAGCTGGACCATCCCAACCATCAACAGAAAAGATAACCAAACACAAAGATGACCTAGCCAATGTGAAGTTGATCCCAGCCATACTGCTTGACTACATCCTAGCTCTCGAGGGCACGGTGAGTAGAGATAGTGTGACAAGAGATATCAAGTACACTATGGTTACTGTGTACCTCCCGAAGGGGATACGCGTAGTTCGAGCACAGTGGGATAAGATCGCAGCATTGAATTTTAGTGACTTCAACCTTGGAGATTGTAAGAACTATAGTATGCTTTCCCCGTATAAATAGCTGACCCAGACGAAGGGGAAGAACTCAAAGATAATCCCTCAGTGATGGATGATGAACCTTGCACAGTCCACTTTGTTAAATTTAATGAAAATCCCACACTTCGGAATGCACCAAGATGTCAATGTCTGTGTCAATTTATTTCTTCCATGTTACCATGGAAGCTACTTATGGCTAGACCATTGTATCACAACCGACTCGACGTTGATCCATAGGATCGCAGGATTAAGTATGCAAAGACCCGATCCACGGGAATTCTATCCAGGAAAAGCCACAAATCGTGCACTAGAACAAAAGATCAAGGATACATATGGCGATGTTGAAAATGGAACGCGAGGTTACAAGGTAGCCTCCATCCAGAATGGAATAGTGTGTCGAGCCTTTCAGTTAATTGCAGGAAAATTAGTAAGGAAGAATAGACCTACGTAGGTCACAGGATTTGTTGTTGACCTCGCAAGGAAGTGTGTAGAAGGTCTACAGATGAATTCGTTGAAGTACCTAGTGAATTAGTTGGAACTAGACTATTGTGGAGCATAGGATCAGGGCTATGAGTTCCACTTCAGTTGGCTCCAGATCCTTATCACCTTTGTTTCATAGGATATGTCAGAAGGTGCGACCTTCCCGGATATTGAACCATTTGATCCACTTGCTCTTAAGTTAGCTACACTCTGGTACTCAAGTGATATGAACAAACAATGGTACTCGAACATTGTTTTTCATACATACTACCTTCAGCTGAAGAGATCCATAGAATCCAAACCTCGCATGAATCTGAACACCCTACAGAGGTTCTGACCCATAATGAAGTTATGCACAAATTGACACTTCAACTACCTTACAACACGATCTGATGAACATAAGGAGTAGCTTCATTCATACTACAAGCTCACAAAAGAGGACCTTGAGGATATCACTAAGGTCTAGTCGACAGACCTCCTTATTCCAACAGACCCTGTAGAGATGTCCAACCCTGACAGTCTAGAAACCGTGCATGATACACCTGGACCCAGCAAAATGAAGAAGATCGAAGAAGTCAAAGACTTAAGCAATGCCTCAAGAAATACTTCTTCAGTATCACATGACCGAGGGGGTGATGAGGAAGAGATAAATGGCATGGGATCTGAACAGAAGCAAGGAAAAGTAACACCGCCTAGAGATGAGACCAATCCCCTGAAGAAGAGGAAGGTTTATCCCCTGAAACCTTCTTCGCGGAAGAAATCAAGAGACACCGTGACCAAGATGAAGACTATGCTTACTACAGATGATTTTGAATTCATCATAGCAGCCCTCAATGACACTTCATTGGAAATCATGGAGAAACAGGAAACCAAACAGGAGGAAATGTATGATAGAATTAAGGTTGAGTTATGAGGGGTACAACAGGCCCTTCAGTCTAGCCGTTGTTCGAAAACACAGGTATTCCAACAGAGGATGAACACCTTCAGTAACCACTCACATAACCAGATCAAAGATCAACACACTAATGTTTTCACGTGGTAAAACCCCTACGGGGAAACATCCATGGCCCCAGCCAACGCGGCCATTTGGAGCAGTTTATTAATGCAAAGAAAAAGATTATAGAGAGATTTTACAAGAGATTTTCTCACAATCGATCATCGACAAATGACCCTCCATGCTCTTTAAATAGAGATCATGGACCAATCGGGTGTTAAGCCACAGATCAATGGCTGTTAAGATCGAGGAGAGTTTGAACCGTCAGATCACTCTATGTCAGGAACATATCGTGACCGTCGGATTTCCTAACTACAAATGCATACTAATGCATACTAAATAAACACACTTTTACCTAACGACATATTATACCAAGTAGATCTTAACTAACTCCTAAGTGTCTAAATATCCTAACATCCCCCCTTAAGAACAACTTGGGATAGGATTGAAGGATTTACAATAATGACACAATAGGAGAAGGAAGGAGGCATTAGATCCTATCCCCCCTTAATGACAGCTTCCTAAACTCCTAACATAGATTGAAGTTTGGAAAACTTCGCTTCTGTAAGAGACTTTGTGAAAATGTTTGCAACTTGATCTTCTGTAGGGAAAAAGAGCACTTCAATAACTTGATCATGAATGAGATTTTTGATGAAGTGCATGTGTAACTCGATGTGTTTGCTACGCTGATGTTGAACTGTGTCTTTGGCGAGCTTGATGGCACTTTGATTGTCACACCAAAGTCTGGTCGGATGCTGGTGCTGGAATCCAAACTCTGAAAGGATCTATCGAAGCCACAGGGATTCCTGACTTGCATTTACCACTACTCGGTACTCTGCTTCGACTGAAGAAAGTGAAATAGCCTATTGTTTCTTACAGACCCAAGTGATAGGTATTGAACCAAGGTTGAAAGCATAACCTGCAATAGACTTCCGATCATCGGGGTCACCAACCTAATCTGAATCAGTGAAACCAACCAATAAGGGAGTCCCCCCTGAACTGTAATGTATCCCAAACTGAACAGTACCATGAACATAGCAAAGTATCCTTTTAGCTACTTTCCAATATCTTTCATGGGGTGTTTGCATATATCAGGCAACAAGACCAACAACAAAGAAAAGCTCAGGACAGATATGAGTCAAGTATAAGAGGCTACCAACTAACTGACAATACATCGTGGCATCAACTTCAAGAGCAGTACAAGTGGAAGAAAGCTTAACTCTAGACTGGAAGGGAGAAGGGGATGGTTTACAATCGTCCATGTGAAATCGACAAAGAAGTTCACAAGCATACTTAGACTGGGAAAGGAAAATTCCTTCATTAGTTTGCAAAACTTGGAGACCAAGGAAATAGTGAAAAAAGCCTAAGTCTGTCATTTCAAATTTATTCTTAAGGTTGGTTTTCACATGGTTTAAAAGTTTTGAGTCACTACCAGTAAGGATAAGGTCATCAACATAGGGGACAAGGATGATGAGATGGCTTCCTACTTTCTTGGTATAGACATTAGGATCAGAATGACATCTAGAGAATCTAGTGGCAATAAGAAAGCTTTCCATTTTGGCATACCAAGCTCGGGGAGCTTGCTTGAGACCATAAAGAGATTTCTTGAGGCGAAAAACAAGGAGAGTCATTATGGACATAACCAGGAGGTTGTTCCATGTAGATTTTTTCTTTCAAATCACCATGCAAGAAGGCATATTTAACATCCATCTGATGGACCTCCCATTTGTGTGAGGCGGCAAGGGAAAGAACAAGGAAGATGGAATTCATTTTGGCTACAGGGGCAAAGGTTTCATTATAGTCAATGCCTTCAACTTGGGAAAATCCTTTGGCAACTAATCGAGCCTTGTGTCTTTCAATACTTCCATCTGATGCATACTTAGTTCAGTATACCCATTTGCATATAACAAGTTTTCTTCCTTTTGGAAGAGGTACAATATCCCAAGTATCATTTTCCATTAAAGAACAATACTCTTCATTCATTGTTGTATCCCAATCTGGATGACCTAAAGCTTCTGCAAATGTCTCTGGATCATGAGTTTCTGAAACTTGAGACAAAAGAGAAGAGGCTCACTAGAACTGTGAATGTGTCCGATGTTGATCTGAAGGATCACCGACAAGATCACCAGCTACTTCGTGTGTTGAACGGACCCATCTAGGAAGTAGTGGAACTGGTGCGTTTTCAGATTCAAAGGACTCATATGGAGGAATGTCAGCAGGCGAAGGTGGATTTTCATCCTCACTTTCATCATCTGAAGAAGAATCCAGAATAGGAACAGAAGAAGGCACAACTGCCAAAGATGGCTCCCAGGCCAAAGAAGGCACAACCGTCGAATTAGGTGCGCAGGCCAAGAGATTTTCATCAAATTTAACATCTCTTCTAAGAACAATTTCATTACAATGTGGTTCAATAAGTCTATAATCTTTGACATCTTCAGAATAACCAACAAATATACACTTCTCACTTTTAGGCTGCAATGCTTTCTTTTTCTCATCAGGAATGTGAGCCCATGCTATACTGCCAAATACACGAAAGTGACTTACATCTGGTTTAATTTTAGTCCAA
>ML782100.1:104737-119553 GCA_009831015.1 Picea engelmannii | reverse complement strand
TGGCTTTATCCTTATCCATATGATAAGATGCTCCTGAATCAATAAGCCACTCATCAGAAGAAGAAGTAGTAGTAGAAGGTGTATTGAAGGAAAAACCAGAAGCAGAAAGTGCATGTCCATGAGAAGAAGAAGAAGAATCAATATTGATGTTCTGCTTCTTCATCATTGCTTCTAAGACTGCCATCTTCTTGAAACATATGGACTCATCATGACCATATTTATTACAAAAGTTGCAATGCTTGTTAGTATTCTTTTTATATTTTGATCATTTTTCACCATTAGGAGTTGAAGCTATCTGAGTGGGTTTGGGACCCTTAGGTTGTTTGTTTTTGTAGTGAGGATGTTGCTTCTTGGGATACTTGGGTTTATCTTTCTGCTAGGCAACTAAGGCTTTGTTTGAGGTACCTGCAGTGTTGATCACTCCAAGTTGTACAAGCTTATCTTCCTCTCTAATCAAGGAAGTACAAAAGGTCTCAAGAGTGGGTTGTACATAAGCTTTCCCTACAACCTCTTTCATGGCATAGAAGGTAGATACAAACATAGAATATGCACTACCTAGCTTAGAAATAATAAGATATATGCACCTCTCTTCATCCATTTTTATCTTACATTCTTCACATAAAATTCTGAGTGTTTTAAACTTAGATAGACAGTCTCCAAGGCAAGAAAAATCACTTGGACTCAAGGTCAGTATTTGATTTTCTAACTGTTGTGCTCGAATAATATTGAGTTTTCCAAACATAGATTCAATCTTGTCCCAAGCTACTTTGGGGTTATCAATTCCTTGAAGGTGGTACCTTAGATCAGGAGAGATGGACATTCCAATTAGTCCACATGCTTCATCATTTCTATTATCCCATTTGGCTTTCTTATCATCATCAGTGGGGGTTGTTTCCTTTCCCATGGTAATCCGGTACAGGCCTTTACTTCTTAATAAATATTCTATATGGGATCTCCATTGGAAGTAGTTGTTGCTAGTAAGAATGACAATACTTGTAGAAGCCATATGAAATATGTAGATAATGCATATTTAAAAACTGAAACAAATGATTTGGATGAAAATATCTCGAAAAGTTGTGCGATTTTAAAAATAATAGCACTGAAAACGGACTTCCGATGTGAGAGTTATGCCCCTTTAAAAAAGGCATAAACGGTAACCAAATAACCACGTGATAGTGTAAGCTACTTTATGAGGTGACCCACTTTTATAAAGAGAAGTGGGGATCACTTTTACAATGAGGTTACCTTATAACAGAAAAGTTGCATGCAAAATAAATCTAAAATAAAATATAAAGCTACTTATAGTGATTCACTCTTATACTTGAAGTGAAATGCACTTTACAATTTATAGAATGAACTTTTTCAAAAAAAAGGTAACAAAAGAGAGACTTGAACTCAAGAATTCTTACTTAATAAGGCAAGTTTTAACCAAATGGTCTAGCAAAACATATTGTAATGTTCAGAAGGAGGATTGTTGTTGTTGTTGTTGTTGTTGTTGTTTTTGTTGAAGACGGCCTTGGAGAGCATGCTCCAAAAAAACTCTTTTCACACAAGAAAAAAATTCCGCTTCTCGATGACAACAAGGGTTAGATATCGGTTAGCTTACCCGGAAGATGCACCTTTTCCTATCTGTTTCTGATTTACCGAGATTGCACAAGGTGCGGGGCAAAGAGAATATGCAGATCTAAAAGAGTAGCAGCCCGGAAATAAAAATTGCAAACCGAAATAAAATCAAAACTTTGCAAAAATTTAAAAAAAAATGCGTATTCAGACTTTATACCTCCGGATCTGACTGTAATGGTTGTATCTTGGGAAAACGAAAACCTTTTCGAGTGAAACGAAAAGTGTTCCTGAATGAAATGAGTGCTCCAGATGCAATGGAACAGTCCTCTTAGCCTAGAAATGTATGAAAATGATAGAAAATGGAGATGAGGAAACTCGGCTTGACGATCTCGATCTGCAACAGGAGCGGGTCTTCAAACGGGCTCTGATACCATGTTCGACAACACAGGTATTCCAACAGAGGAAGAACACCTTCAGTAACCACTCACATAACCATATCAAAGATCAACACACTGATGTTTTCACGTGGTAAAACCCCTACGGGGAAACATCCACGGCCCCAGCCAACGCGGGCACTTGGAGCAGTTTATTAATGCAAAGAAAAATATTACAGAGAGATTTTACAAGAGATTTTCTCACAATCGATCATTGGCAAATGACCCTCCATGCTCTTTAAATAGATATCATGGACCAATCGGGTGTTAAGACATGGATCAATGGCCATTAAGATCGAGGAGAGTTTGAACCGTCGGATCACTCTATGTTGGGAACATATCGTGACCGTCGGATTTCCTAACTACAAATGCATACTAATGCATACTAAAGAAACACACTTTTACCTAATGAAATATTATACCAAGTAGATCTTAACTAACTCCTAAGTGTCTAAATATCCTAATAGCCGCACAGTATCCATTGTTCCCCTACCATCAGGAGAACTAGAGTTGGGAGATGATCCAACCTAACTCCACTGATTAGCTGATGCAGTCGAAGCTCTCCTTTGTCGCGCACAAGAAGAAATAGAACAAGCCACCCAGACCTTGAAGCAAGTACAATGAAAAATCATAGAACAATGAAAAATTGCAGAACAAGATAAGGTTTCTCTCTAGGCCAAGTTTGAAGAAGAGAAATAACAGATGCAACAAGAAAAATAACAATTGCTCGCAGAGCAACTCGAAGTGAAAGAAGTAGTAAAAAAATAAATCTTCTCTATGATAGGCTTAGAACTACAAGCTAAAGACCAAGTCACAGATCAAGTAGAGCATCTTGCAGAAGTTGTCCAGTAGCTACAACAATGAATAACATATTTCAAGATCTGCACCGTACCTAACACCCCACAGGATGTAAGGGACCAAAGGGAAGCAACTTCTCAAAACACAGTTGAAAGAATAAAAGTCCACATCGTGGAATACAAGAAACTGAGTGATTTCAATGCCTAGATGTATGAGCGACTCACTAAGAATCTATAATTGAAGGCACTGGAATCACAGCTCCATGAAGCAAAGTATCAAACAGACACAATACAGGCACAGTTGAAGCCCCTGTCAGCTGTGGAAAGAATGAAGTGATCCCAAGAGCAGTGCACTACCGAGAAGTAGATCCATACTATTCAAGTTATGGAAGTAACTCAGAGAATCCAACCTATACAGAATGAGGCTTACCAACTTCTCACAAAAATCGAAAGCAGAGGAGTGAAACTGGAGCAACTCGTCACTATAGCTGAAAAGCGCCTAGAGGGACCTGTCAACGAAGAATTCATACAAGAGTTCACTGAACAAGAGGCTATAGCACAACAACAAGTCGAAGTATCTCAAGTAGGGCTTGAGGATTTTTAATCAGAACTAATCAGATCAGAGTGACTCGGGACAAGTCACAGGTGAGTGTTGGGGGCTTGTTGGCCCTTGACCAAGTTTTGAGGATTCTTGGTCATGTTTAAACTAATTTTCGAACTTTGACAGGCTGCCAAAGGTGCAGCGCAATATGAAGCAGAGATCATGGGATATTGACCACTTTTAGGGCCCTTTCTGGGATTTAGGATTATGTAATGGGTATCGTATGTTGACCCATAGTTTTACCCATGTTTAGGCCTATTTTTTAAAGTATAAATAGATGTCTAGGCAATGTAAGGAGGGGAATATATGAGACCGAGAGGTCAGATGAAAGTTGTGCTAAGTGCTAGGGTTTCATCTATGTGATGTTAGGCCGATGAGCTAAGTTTTGAGTGATAAGTATGGATTGTAGATGCTCTTTGCATACTGTGCCAGAATTGCAGAGATAAGTGTAAGTGGTTGTGACAGGCTGTTGAAGGATTTGTGTTGTAACGCAAGGAAGGAGGATCTAGTGAGGTGCGCAGATCTCTTGTCCTTTGCGGAGTGGGACTTGAATTCTTTGTGCCTGTAAGAAGCTTGACCCAAGATAATAAATAAGAGAAGAGTTGGTGGGCGTAGCCCCAGGGTGGGGGTAAGCCACATACATGTTGTGTTGCTTTGCTTTGTACAATGTATTGATGTGTTTATGTGTTTACTTTCTTAGTTCTTTAACATATATAAATGATAGATAGATATGTTAATGCTATGTGCTTAATGGTATGGATGAGTACTAGATCTGGCCTATGTGGAGATGCTTAAGTGCTTGAATACAGTAGATCTAAATGAATACTGTGTTGTGCTAAAATTAGGGTTTACTTCACTGTAACTAAGAACTTAATATTGATGAATGTTAATTTTTGAGTGCTCTGTTATGTGGTTATAATCACATATATGTGTCCCAACTAAGGTTGCAGACATTGGAGTCATGCAACCACCCCTGCCTCTACCTCGGGTGAGACTTCATATGCTTCACAGATGTTGCTGAAAGGGTTGGTAGTTAGAGTTTTTTTGGTGTGTTGTTGTAGTGTTGAACCCTGGTTTTGCCCCTGTGCCAACAAATGGTTCTGTTGTTGGGACCTGAAACTATGATTGTTGGGAAATAAGGAAAAAGAAGCTTTGTGTGAAGATCGGACCTGAAACTGTGATTGTTGGGAAATGAGGAAGAAGAATCTTTGTGCAAAGACCTAACCTGAAATTGTGAAAAGTCTATGTGTAGATCTGTCCCTCTAGTGTGCAAGATTCTATTTGATTTGTGAAGCTCTGTGCTAAAGAAAGAAGTATGATCTGAAGAAAAGAGGTAAGATCTGAATGCTTTGTTCTCTAATAAAGGTAAGAATAGTGAAATGTTTTAGATCTAGAAGCTTTGTGCTTTGTCGAGATTACTGGAATTTTTTTTTCTAAAGTATGGATCTAGGTATGTTTGATAAAACTTTTCCTAGCTTGAAAACTAGGGCACTAATAGAAGAAATAATATTTGATAAGAGTAGATCTGGAAACAATAATGAAAGATATGTTATACCTATGCATAGAAAGAATGTTTGAACTAACGAATGGATGTAGGACCCTAGAAATAATTTGTTGCAGGTTAGCTACCATGATCCTAGTGTGCAGTACGAGAGAGGATGGGGATAATTTAAAAGAAAGAGAGGATTAAACCTTTGTTACAGTTGCAGAAGACCGAGACATCTGGCTAAGGAATGCCTTGGTAAAATACCTAGTTGCCTCTATTGTAAAGCTATGGACCATAAAGTATTGGATTTCCCTAGAATCATATCTAAGGTTGAAAGAATGAAAATGAACTAAGAAAACCCCGAGGTAGATCCAGAAACTGAGATCATGACAGAACCCCAAAAATAATCAAAAAAAGTATTGCTACTGATGAAAGAAACCCTAAATGACCACCAACATGTCATCTTATCATATATCCTCAAAGAAAAATAATGCATTGAAGCAAGAATATGAAACTTCGACATTGACTGTGTTCGGGATGATGAACCATAGGTGAATATCATGATAGAAATAACTTGGAATATTTTAGGGGAGCCAATTATGACTCCTTCATTGGGAGGAATAGGATTATTCAGAGGAAAGATGATAACCCTATGTGGAAGAATTACCCGAATATATATGAGTGTTCATGGAACTTCAATAGAGGAATAATTTGAAGTTGTTAAATTTATTGAGAACAATGCTCCATTTGCTATGTTATTAGAGAAACCTTGGATTGAAAAAGATCAGACCAGAAGGAAAGAAGAAGAAGTCTTAGAACAAAAGAAGTAAGAGTTGAAAGATTTCATGACTAGGAGGATCACACACTTGATTGAAGAACAAGAGAACTAAGTGTTGGCACAGGGGAAGACCTAGGGTTCACTCCAGGAGCACACCAACAATCCCTAACTATTGGCCCTTTCGGAAACACCCGCGAATCAGATGAAGTCTCAGCCGAAGTAGCTAAGAGGGGGGGGGGAGTTGGAGAACAAAGATGTCTACAACCAGAGGAATGTCCAGTGGAACTAATACAACAATAATGCTTCATATATCATTTACCAGCTAGATCTACTCTACACAACCATACATCTAATCTAACACAATAGTGAAAATAACATTATAACAATGAAAAATCTCGAGGCATCAATCACACATACAACACAAAATATACGTGGTTCACCCTCTCTCTAGGGATACATCCATAGAACTCTACTTATGATATATTAAGGTAAATCTTACAGTTCTGATCTACACTCTTAGTCAGCAAATCTTCTCTCTTCTTCTATATGTCTCCCACCTTCCTACGCACCCAGCTGCAGGACTTGATCTTCACACCTAGCTGAAGATCTTACAATGCCAGAAGGCTCTCACTCTCAGGACTCCCCTCTCTCACGGCACAATACTCTCTTAACCAACAACAATCAATATCAATACACAACACTAGTACCGACCCAACCTAGGTCCTCTTGACCTCTATTTATACATTATAGTCCCTCCCTGATAGCCTTAGGTCGAAACTTAGGTGTCAAAAACCCTAATTACCAAAACCCTAGGTCAACTTGACCCATTTTTTCTAGGCTTCTCCAGTCTGTCTTTCCTTCTTCATCCCATAGTGCTCCAAAGCATCCAATGATGGATTTATCTACTTTTTGAGTTGTCCACGATCCTTCTTCCTTTTTGATCTATCATCCCTAATCTTCTCATCCAATGACTTTATTTCTCATACTTCACTCCATCCTTCCTTCTCTTTTGCCTACTTTGACTTAGTAACAGTTACTGTGTCTCCTGTGAAGCTTGATTTTTACCTTTCCTTCCTTGTTCTTCTCTTCCTTCCATAACCAAGGGCCAATAGGCCCCCAACACTCACTTGTGACTCGTCCCGAGGCACTTGAGCTCGGATCCTTCCATTTCACCTCGACTATGGACTGCGCAGTGTAGCCTTTTCTTTCTGCTTTATGCATCCTTTCCAACCTTGTGCAGAATGTATTTTCTGTTTCTGGTACCTAGTTTTAATTTCACCTGGTACCTAAACCCTTTTCCTCCTGCTTTTACTGAGAGCTACGAGGTAGTTTATTGTCTTAGTACAAATTTAGCCGACTCCCATTCACCAATCCTTCCTTCCAGTCTCCCTTCAATGTCTTTAGCTGCATAGCTCCTCCTTCTATAACATAGGCAATTTCATATGGTCTGAGCCATTGTGTTCTGAACTTTCTCGGTTGTTTGATAAAATTATTTTCATACATCAGTACTAAATCACCTTGCTTAAATGCCTTCTTCTTGATGTGCCTATCATGATAGGACTTTTTGCGTTCCTTCTGAACTTGCTGCTAGAATCCTATAATGAATATGTCTTCTTCTAGTTCAACCAATTGTGCAAGCCTCTCATGAACATCGTCGGTATCATCCATGTCTGTAAATGAAACAATTCTTAAGCTTGGTACTAGGTACTCCATTGGGACAACAACTTCAAGACCATAAACCAACTTGAAAGGGGTTTGTGTTGTTAATTTCTTGCAAGTTGAAGTGGTTCTATAAGCCCAGAGTACTGTTGGTACTCTTAAATCCTATTCATCCATGTTCACACTACAAATATTGGTCAATGTTGTCTCCAATATCTTGTTGAATGCTTCAACCATTTCATTTTCCTGTGGGTGGTAAGGTGCACTCTTCTGATGGTGGATTGCAAATTCTTAATTAAGGGATTCCATTGTCTTATTGATGAAGTGTGTACCTTGATCACTCATAAGGATATTAGGGCATCCAAACCTGGCTTTTATGTCATCAAATATAAAACACGTAGCTATAGTTACACTACAGCCCTTGACTTCTCTGGCTTCGGCCCATCTAGTCAGGTATTCTGTCACAAAAATAATATACCTTGCTCCTATGTGTTTCCCTGGTGGGTTTATAGGTCCCACGAATTCAATGGCCCATTTTTCAAATTCTTGTAGGGTCATATTCGGTGCTAGTGGAATTTCGTCTCTTCTATATTGTTTTCCAATTCTCTGGCATACATCACATACTCTGGTATACTCTTTAGCATCTCTGTGTAAAGTAGGCCACCAAAGGCCAACTCGCAGAACCTTATGTGTAGTTTCTTTCCCTACATAATGTCCTCATGTGATGTCTTAATAAGCTTCTATGAGGATTAGTGGGAACTCTTCCTCCATCAAACATCTTCTTAGTATTTCATCTGGTCCCATTTTGTATAGCTGTCGAGCTATAAGTGAAAAATATGCAGCATGCACCACTAGTTGTTTCTTCTGAGGAATTGTATACTCACTTGGAGCCATTCCTATTGATAAGAATTGGACTATGTCTATGAAGTGGTCATCCACCTTCCTAATGGTGAGAATTTGTGCATCCATTAATGTATCCTCCAAACTGGTCGGTTCTTCGCCATGTTCCAACCTCAATAGGTGGTCAGGTCCCTTGTTCATTCTTCTTGACTTAACTATGATCTCAAAATCATATTATTGAAATAGGAGAAGCCATCTACATATTCTCCCCCCCAACATTGGCTTGTTGACTAGTTAGTTCAACACGAAGTGATCAGTAAACATTTTAAAGTGTCTTCCCAACAAGTAGTGTCGAAATTTCTGTAATGCATACACCATGGCTAATCCTTCTCTCTGTGTAGTAGTGTAATTAATATCAGCTGTGGATAGCTTCCTGCTGGAAAATGCTAATGGATGCTCAATGTCCCCTTCTCCAGGTTGTGTTAGTATTGTTCCTAATGCAATAGATGATGCATCGACATGCACATGGAATTCTTTGCTCCAATTTGGAAATACCAGAATAGGCATTGTAACCATCTTTTATTTCAGTGTGTCAAAGCTCTACTAGCATTCATCTGTCCACTCATACTGTCAGTCCTTCTTCAGCAGCTTCTCCACTGGTGTTGTAATCTGAGCATATCCTTTGATAAATTTCCTGTAATAGCCAGTATGGCCTAGGTAGTGCGCAATTGTTTTACTGAGGTATGAGGTGGAAAATCAACTATAATTGCAATTTTGGATGGATCCACCAACAATCCTTGCTTGCATACAATATGACCTAATAATACTCCAAATGGTGAGAAGAATATGCACTTATTTAGATTCAAATAAGTTTGACATTGCGTGCATTTATCCAACATTAGCCTTAGACATTGTTATCACTGAAATTTCGTCCGTACATGGCAACAAGAACTCAGCATCGTCAAACAAGAATGAAGTCATTCATGGCACTGAATTAATTTCACAACATTGCAAAAAGGTCAAAAACTATACAAAGTAACCAAAAATCAAAGGGCACTTTACAAAAGTTGGGTGTGCGCACATATGCGCGGAACAGGAACGTACAATGCGTGCATGCGTGCACGATGCGCAGATGTTGGCGCAAAAACCCACGCACCTGCCAAACAGTGCATTTATGGATAAGTGGTTAGCCTCCCAACCACTTATGGATCAGCTCCCAAGCCGATTTGACTCCCAAATCTGAGCTGAATCCGCATGGTAGGCTGGTCAAAGACCTAACTAAGCCCTAAAGAGCCCCTTTTCACACCTCAAAGGAGTTACATAATCACCCAATGCAATGCTATAAAAATCCATGAAGAAAAATCATTTTCTCAAGGAATTTCATGTAAGGTTATGCTGCCTAGATTGTTTTAAGGATTCACTCCTTGACAATAACACATTGGCACCATTTCATTGAGACATCTACCTCTCCATTGAATGGATGTGCTAGAAGTTCTTTCACCATCATTCTCATTTTATTATTGTAAGGAGAGAAAGTTTGTGAGGGCACAAGAGCCTTCCATTGGGGAAAGAAGGGAATCACAGTCCCCTTTCTTCATTGTGCTTTGATTTCATCAATTGATCAGCCTAAAAACATTGGTGATATTGGTCTTGTTGTCTTTGTTATTTCTTTATCCATATGCTCATAGTTTTAGTTTGTTTTAATTTAATTCTTGCTTATAGTTTTGTTTTTGTTCTTCTAACTCTTTCCTCTACAGTTGTCATACTCAGCAAGACCCAAATGGGCATGTAAGCACCCCTTATTTGCTCACCAAGTGATGAATTGGGTGCAAACAGATTGGCGACCATACTGGGAACAAGGTATCAATTCCTCCCTCATTTGGGTTTATTTTGCTTTCCTTTTCATTTGTTTAACTTGCAGGTGCACAAACCGGCCTATGCTGACCTGCTAACTAGTCAATTCAAGGGAGAATTGAGAGAAATCCATCCGGATTTTCTCTCTCGGTCGTTTGTCACAGGTGCGCAGGTATTTCACCCCACAGACGCACATCGTGTGCACATGCACCTGAACAACAGTCTTCCTATGCGCACATGTGCTTTCTGTCTCAATTCGGATAGCGCGCCTATGTATGCACTAGGGGCCGCGCATTTGATCTAAATTTCACATAGTAAGGTCTTGAATGTGGGGAAAGTCATTTTCCTTCTTAAGAATGATGTTATGCATGCTCTAAATACTGCACCACTTAGACCCCTCAACTTATAAAGGGGATAGTCAAACAAACATAGGCACTTAGGTGGATAAAAATCAATTTCCCTTATTTTCTTTTTGCCATGTGGATGGCTTGCTTTGATTTACAATCTAAAGTGAACATCAATTTTAATCACATCTAATTCACATTTGGGACTAGAAATTGAAGTAACAATCCTTGAGTATGCTCTTCTCTTGCGCTTTTAAGCGATCTGGAGAACCAGTAAAAGATTGTGAAAACAATCTCATCTCCCTTAAACAAAATTTCAAACCTTTAGGAGAGGACAAAGGCCCTTTTGGGACCCCTCTCAGTTTCATTTTTCAAAACATATCTTAAATTTGTAATGGGCCCATACATGCCCACATGTCACAAAAGTAGGATAGTGGTTGGAATTTTGCTTTCTTAGATAAAAAAACTAGGAGATTTTAAAGGTTTGTAACGGGCCCACACATGCCCACATGTTCAATCTAGGATAGTTTCATGTTTTTTCTAAATTAACTCACACATAGGGAGTTAAAGGATAGTAACGGACCACGTGTCCACATGCTAGTTTCCTAGGGATTTTAAAATTCCACAAGGTTGTACCAATGACATATAGCTAATTAGGTAATCAAACTCTTGTAAGGACCAAGCGAAGTCCACATGAAGCAAGGTGACATCTAAATAACTAAAACTTGGTGCACTTTCACTCACACACAAAAGTCACTTTTTCACTCACATAGCCTCTTCTCGAAACGTGGAGGTCTAAGTAGGTTTCCTCCAAAGGGATTCTGAAAACACCCCATATTTTCTTGACAGGACTATCCACTCCCACTTGTAATCAAACGAGGTTGGTTTTCACCCCCATCCTCACAAAACAACTTCATCTAAAAACTTTCTAAAAACTCACTAAGTTTTCCTCCACAGGAGGTACCAAAAGAAGTTTTTAGTCTAGGTAGGATTTTGGGGATAGGCATCCAAATAACTCCCTATTATCTGGTTCTCACATTTTCAAACATAGAATTTGACAAATAGGGAACTTCAAAATCCTCCAAGTCCAGTGTTCCAATCACCATAAGGCAGGGAGATACCCGTGAAGGGTCGAAGGCCGAGGTCCGGTTTTTCTGTGCCTCCCCCCTTGAGGCACCCACCTCTTGGACGGGATCCAGCCCATGACCCATTTCTTAGGCCAAAAATTTAAATTCCGCACTGTGACCGAGGTACCTAGTGGCCAATTTTAGGACATCTACCCAGGTGGCGATTGTGGGCTGCAATTGCACCTTGATTGGATTTTTTGTGGCTATTGGGAAGTATCACCAGTTCTTTCGGGATATGCCCCCTCTACCCCTCATTATAACCAATTGTTTCATCCTTCACTAGTGTCTCTTCCGGTGACTTCAGACCCCACTGTTGAATACTATTGGAAGGTCCAGTGCTATTTGAGAGGAAGGACGTTACGTCTTCTAGGACACGAGTATTTGCTTTCTTTTGATTCCCCCACACAGACAAAACCCTCCTACCCACTTATATGCTTCTTTTTCATTTATGTACGATGCACATCTGATTACAGTTTGACTTTGATATATATATTGTGTAAACCAAAAGACAATTTTCCAACGTCGTTCATCGATCAAATTATTGACGACTGCGCCGGCCATAAGGCTCTCTCCTTTATGGACAGCTTCTCTGGCTATAACCAAATTCAAATCCACCCAATCGATCAATATAAAACCGCATTCATTACCACGTGGGGTAATTTTTCATATCGTGTCATGCCCTTCAGCCTAAAAAACACTGGCGCAACTTTCCAGTGGGCCATGACATACATCTTTCACAACCTGGCTGCAATCATCCTCGCCTACTTGGACAACCTCACCGCTCGATCCAAGAAACGCACACAGCACCTCGATGATCTACGAATCATCTTCCAATGGTGTCGTCAGTACAACATCCGCTTGAACCGTCTCAAGTGCATGTTTTTTGTCACCGCAGGGTGCCTCCTTGGTTTTATCGTTTCCCAAAGAGGTATTACCGTGGATCCCCTTAAAGTCAAAGCTATCACCGAAATTCCACCTCCTTGGAATTTATGGCAACTTCAGATTCTTCAGGGCAAAGCTAACTTTCTTCGGTGCTTTGTCCCAGATTACGCCATCCACACACATGGTTTCCTTCGCTTACTACGTCACGACATCCCTTTTCACTGGGACGACTATGCCCAACAGTTGTTTGACAATATTAAAGCAATTCTTTCAAATGCACCTTTGATTAGTGCACCTGACAATAATCGCGACTACATCCTCTACGTATCATCATCAGTTGTATCAGTAGCCGACGTCCTCGTCCATCTCAGAGATGAAAATAGTGAACACGTCATTTACTACGTTAGTAAGAACCTCTCAGGGCCACCCTTGAAGTATAAACACGAAGAGAAACTTGCTCTTGCAGTTGTCCTCGCAGTCCAGAAACTACGCCATTACATTCTGCTTCGCACCACCAAGGTCGTCGCAGATTCCAATCCTATGCAATATTTGCTAAGTCATCAACAAGTTAATGGAAAATTCGCCTGATGGATCATTATCCTTTAGGAATACTACCTCGAGTTCTCAACACCTAAGAGTAAGAAGGCCCTCGTTCTTGTTGAACTTGTCACAGCCCTTCCCTCTGACACCACCAATGCCCCCGTCAACATCGACTTTCTTGACAAACATCTCTTTTACATCGCTTTCGATGATCCTGGGTATGGCGACCTTCTTGTCTACCTACAAACTCAAAAGTTCGGTAACCATCTATAATGAGATGATCGTCGACGTATTCACCATCAGGCCCCCGCTATCTCCTCATCGGCGACATCCTATATCGGCGGGGCGTCGACACCATTCTTCGTCGTTGCCTGACTATTGACGAGGCCGACAGAGTCTTAAACGACTGCCACATCGACGCATGTGCAGGATGTCTTTTGGGTATATCCACGGCTTAGAAGATTATCCGAGCCGGTTACTTTTGGCCTACATTATTTCATGATTGCATTCATGCCGTGAAACGGTGTGAGAAATGTCAGCTCTATGCCAACAAAGCCCTCGCTCCCCCCGCTCTTCTTCACCCTGTCATTACTGTCGGCCCCTTTTGCAAATGGGGCATCGACTTTATGACTTGTAATCCTCCCTCTAGCAATGGTGACAAATACATTGTTGTCGCCATCGATTACTTCACCAAATGGGCCGAAGCTATGCCCACTTTAAACAACACTGCTGACACTGCAGTGCATTTTTTCTTTAACCACGTCATATCCCGGTTCAGAGTACCACTCCAACTCATTTTCGACCATGGGAAACACTTTGAGAATGTGATCTTCGTCGAACTCTCATCTCGGTTAGGATTCTCTCATGATTTTTCCTCACCATATTATCCTCAGTCAAATGGACAGGTCGAGGCAGTGAACATAGTCCTCAAGACCATGTTACAGTGCACGGTTAATAAACATAAAACCAATTGGAATCATATGTTATTTTCCACGCTATGAGCTTATCAAACGGCAGTAAAGACCGCTATAGGTTTCACGCCATTTCATTTAGTCCATGGGGTCGAGGCAACTCTTCCCATCGAGTGCAAAAGTCCCACCCTGCGCACCGCAATTGAGCTATTACCTGACACTGCTCCAATGGAGCAGTGCTTGCTGAACTTGGAGTCTCTGGAGGAAGATCGTCGATCTTCTTTACAGAACAACGAGGCAGCTAAAAAATGATCCAAGGCTACCTTTGATCGCCATGTCAACCTTCGATCATTCCGCGAAGGAGGCCTCGTCCTGGCCTATGATATCGCCCATGATACCTTTGGCCATGGCAAGTTCGAATCACTTTGGCATGGCCCTTACATTATCCAACATTGCCTCACCAAAGGTGCATACATCCTGGCCTCCCCCGAAGGCCTCTCTCTCAAGGAACCTGTCAATGGATTATACCTCAAGAAATTTTATGCTTAGAAGTAGTCATTCTACTTTAGGTTATTTTTTTCTTTTTAGTGTTTTTAATCTTTTTCTCTTACCCTCTCATATAAACTATCCTTTTTTCTATTGACATATGCTTCCTCCACTAGCCTACCACATTGGTTACGCTGACGGCGCCAGCCGTTGGACACAAAATCTCACTTCGGCGACTTGGGCTCTATACACCGCCTTACATGAAATGCTTCATTCCAGCGGCATATGTTTGGGGCCAGCAACCAACAACCAAGACGAATACACTACGGTCATTGGCCTCCTGGCCAACGCCCAGCGTCATCATATTCACCACCTTAGTGTCTTCCTCGACTCTCAACTAGTCGTTCTCCAGCTCAACAATGTTTACCGTGTACGCGATCCGTGCCTCTTTCGCAAATACCTGCAGGTTAGATTATTATCTCGACATTTTGATTCCATTACATTTACACATATT